>JXWZ01005378.1:0-15145 GCA_000956215.1 Anopheles farauti No. 4 | reverse complement strand
ACAAAAACAGGACAAAATCAGGACAAAAACACGACAAACTATCTCTTGGGATTCTGAAAGGTCGAAACTGAAGGCTTCGAAGGATTTTTTTCGAGGAATTCAGGAGTTATTTTACAGTATAACTCGCAAAGTATAAAGTAAACTATAGCAAACATCGAAAAAGCTAGGTTTTGTCGTCAAAAATGTGTTGGAACTATAAAAGATTGTTTATTTATTTAATTGTTTATACTCTTCTCGAGTATATGATAGTTTTCACCAACCAGTTCATTTAAAGCAATACTATGATATTGAAAACTTAAAAAGTCTTCTTCACCCTCGGTATGCTGGTGAAAAAAAAAACAATTGCAATTTACAACAATCGATAATCATTAACATCGGGAAAAGCTGCTTAATGACACATCGGTTTTACCCACATCGGTAGCTTACACCAAAGAAGATTCCAGAAAATGTCTACTCTACCATTTACCTTCTACCGTAAAACAATTAGCCTAGCAGTAGTTCCCGAACATTAAGAAACGCCGCGCCGCGTCATCTAAAGTGAGCGGACGTTTAAAAGTGGAGAAATTTTCACTTAAACCAAATGCGATAGATTAGATGGATTTAAAACGTCCCATTCCCCATGACCATACGGATACGGTGTGTGGCTCGTAGGAAAAAGATTTAGGATAATTATCACACATACACATACACGATGCACGCGATGCACGAGTCACTTTCGTTCACCAAATCTTATTACGCACGAATTGCAACCTATTAGGCGGGCGGGTTCAATAATATGCTAACAGAAGGGGAGGCCCGGTTTTAAGAATAGAAAAACGCGACCTGTCAAGTCACGACGTCAGGAAAGGACGAGAAATGTCGCGCCGTCTTGTTTGACAGTCAGGTCTGATCAGCTTGCGCATATGGAAAACTAATGCAATCAATATGCTCTTTCCCCACCGTTCAGGAAATCGCGACGTATGTACCACACCCTAACGCACGGTTGGTGTCGTATTCCAAACGATGCGTTCCAAGTCTAAGTTACCGACCGGTGGGACTCAACGGGCGGCAGCTAACCCCAAGAGAAAATTGTCCAACGAAAACTTTTCCCCAGCACACTGCACATAGGGTATTTCGTTGGACCTTAATGACAAAAATTGTTCTTAGTTTATAACTAAGAACAGTACCAGTCTGTTGATTTTTCATACTTTTCATACGTGTTATCATCCGTTTGATTTTCACTGGAGAAATACTTGGATCTGTAGAGCATGAAAACACCTAATAAGGTATCAACATTTGTTGGAAAGCTTTATAACAGCAGCATTTCGCGAATGAATAAAATAAAAACAGTTTTATCCCGACACGTGTTGGAAAATGCCCACTGTTCGTTGGTTTGCTTCTTCTTGCCGACCACAATGGGGGTGTGTTGTTCGGGAAATTCGAGGGGGATCCTTTTTTTCCGGCGACTGCATCCATATCTCACGTGTTGTCGCGTGGTTTTCCTATTTTTAGCTTCCCTCCTGGCAAACCATACGCAGCAACAAACGCATCCGAGCCATCGAACGATCACGCGCGCACGAGCGGACGTGGAAACGTTTCCGTTCCCCCTTTTTCCTTTTTTTTGTGTTTCGCTGGTAGCCGGATTGACACTGCAGTTGCGTCGACGCACATCGGAATGCAGTCCATGGGGGAGCTAGCTGTTGCGTTTTTCAGAGATGATCTCGGGAAGGGGGAAGAACAAGAGACGATTTCAGAAGATTTCCCCTTGGGCGCGCGCGCGCCCGCGCTCATAACACTACTGAAGGGATGATCGCAAGACCGGGAAATTCCAACGCCAGAGGAAGAGAGCAGAAAGGAGAAGGATTAGGAGGTGAAGCAGCAAAACAAGAACGGAAGTGGAAATGGGAAACGACGCTACCCGGAGCACCATCGTACAGGTGGAGGATATGGTGGTGGTGGTGGTGGAGGTGGTGATGATGACTTGAAGCCAGACGCGAAGACAAATGAGAATCCCCGGGAAATGCGGGGAAAACTTCATCGTGCATTCATCTTTTGAGGATCGAATGCGAGAGGAAACCGGTTGCGATCTTCCCAGGAGTTACTACAACTGTTCTTTCCACCTAACATTGACAACTGCAACCAGCCGAGTACACACTGTGCTTCTTAAACCATGGAAAACACATTCAGAGCACATTTTTTCCTCACATCTCTACCCCTCCGGTCGCTGTTTATTGTCGTATCGACTTTTTCTGGGAGGGTGTGATCGAAAGTAACGCTATTTTTCCTTCCAGGGACGTTTGTGAGGAACAATGAACGCCACGACGCTGACGACAAGGCGAAGATCAAACGCATTGTGTCTCTAACGGCCGAATTTTAAGCCACAATGCTGAAAATAGGACAAACAACAGCAACAGCTGCTACTGCATCGTTAAATGCGTTGCTTTGCCGTTGCATTCGAATTGGAAACATAATATTAAAAGCTTTATCACGACGGCGTGGTCGTACGCACCCAAGCGTAGGCGAAATCTGTCATCTTTCACCATCCCATCTCCAGGATGTGTAAAAATTTGCGCTGTGTAACGATTTTTTTCTTGCAGGAAAGAAACTAGCTATCAAAAAAATCTAATAATTTCTAACACATGCATGTAAGTAAGATAAGTTTGACTTTATTTGATGATTTTTGTTTCTTTAAATGCAAGTGTTTTTTGTACACCTGGAGCCGATTCCAGAATGCATGTAGATTGACGCGTCAAAGAATCAAAGAATGGGAAAGTTTTTGACATCTATATAATGTATTCAACGCAATAAACTAATTAACTTTAACTGTAACACAATCCCTTAAGATAGTCCTTTAGACAAAGCAACCGATAAAAAATCCTGAATTATTGAAAACTAAATCGAAAACTTATGTGGAAATTCAGCGATATTTCGTTCTGCGTGACAAAAGGTGGATGCTAGTATAGAATGTGGGATAAAATCCCTCATGCTTTAGCACTCTACTACAAACCAAATCAATTATATTCCTCCAAAAATGGCATTATTATTTGGTATTATGCATTATGTAATCATTTAATAAATTTGCTTGAACTAGCTGAGCAAGTTAAATTGCCAAAACAATCTATTTTGGGAAAAATTAAAACGATGAACCATTTTGAAATACGTCATTACATTGATTGGTATTTCTATTGTGGCGGATTCATTATTATTACATTCCACGCATTTAGGGATAAAAAGAAACCAATAATTGTGTAGATCGTTTTTGTTGTTATAAACTTACAACAATGTTTAACACCATTTGCAGGGTTGATTTAAATTCTTCTTTATTTTTAAATGTTGCTGGAAAATTGACTAACAATACAGGTAAAATGGTGATTTTTTAAGAATTATTTGTAAAGTCTTTCATTAAAACGATGATGTGAATGATTCGAATTTATATCAATTTTGTTTTTTCTCTCTTGTACGAAATTTATTGCACAATGAGTTTATCAAAACACTTTGATAAACTGCGCAGCGTTGAAGCACATTTACTAATATTGAATTTAATGCTTTTCGTAAAGCATTAGGACAATTTGACCAAATATTTTATACATTCCAGACGCGCATGCATTCGTCGCCTCTAAGAAACAACATCATTCGATAACAACCAAAACCCATCCCATAGAAAGCCACAGCGTTGCCACCAGCAGCAAGATGGCCGAATTCAATTTAATTCAAGATCAACCTTGGCGAACATCCCTTACTTTTGCTTCACAGCCAACCGACAAACCGGGCAAGCAAATTGCGCATTTAGTCCAAGACGCACGCTTGCTTGTTGTCTTGTGACAACGGGTCCACCGAGGTCGGTGGGAGGGGGATGGGTGGGAGAGTTTCGCGCGATCCAAACGCCCCTTCGCCGGGACGCAATGTCACGTCACGCGCTGCTCCACCGCGAGAGAACGCGCGAGAGCGCGAAATGCGTGAGTGCTGCACGCGAACCGTTTTTGGGGTGGAAAAACAAAATGGGGAGGAGGGTGGCATGACAGGAAGAAAGTGGGTTTCTCGCGAGTTACACTTCGGCGAGAAACGATGATCAACGTAGAAAATGATGATGATGATGATGATGATGACGATGCTGGTGGTGACAGCGATTGGAGTTGATATTTAAATACCCACTGTTTTTCTCTCCGTTTCTCTCTCTCGTTCGGCAGTGCTTCGCAAAGAGAATGAGTACAAATACACAAGAAAATATTATGCCCACCAAACGGGACGAGCGGCACTTCAATTGAATTTAAGCGAATTCTTGAGAGTGAGCCTCGTATATGAAACAAATGCCATGATACTAGCTAATTCTAACATAATGATATAAAATATTAATAAAAGGGAAAATATATCGTTACGCAATGTATTTTATTTAAAAAATATTCTTAATCCTAAATTGAAAGTAGTAATCACAGAATTTCGATTCTAAAATACTTTTTTAGTTTACATTAACCTTTAGATTATTCCTGCTGAATTTCAGACCATATTTCGAAATTTTAACGAACATCACAGAATTTATATAGCAAGAACCTGGATGTCTGCTGGAAAGGCTCCAAAAAGCCCAACTTCAAAATCTCAAAAATGTGTTGAGTGGTGGCTCCACATTTTCTCACGATGGAGCCAAAGTGAGTGGTCTACGTTCTCTCTTCTGCGAGTAGCAAGCTCCCCACTACTCCCAAGGGGTGGCTGGATGTTAAGATGGAGGTTCAACGAAAGGTAAAGAAGTTACGCATACACGTGAAACGAGCTATGTATGCACACTCGTATGACAAAACATACGAAATAAGCATCATGACCAGAACGTAACGTTGAAATGAGTTGATGCAAGGTTACCTACTCGTCCGGTTTACTACGCAGCTTCTAATTTTCCGACCTCCTTTGCCTCAAATGATCCCCTGGCATTAGTATTTTGTCCTTCCAACGCCCTGGTGTGGCTTTGGAAAGCGACACAACAAACTGGATTTTTTTGTTGTTTTAATACAATCTTATCAAAAGCAAAATATAAAAGAATTCCAGTAGTAAAACTCACTCACATTCGAATCATTAAACTATATCATGATAGAAGGTAAAGATTATTGATAATTGGCGCCAACGATTGCTAACGATTGCATGCTCACATAAGACCCGCTGTCCGAAGTCGTCCTCAGTACGCCAAATGTAGAACGGAACAAATACAAACTATGAACCGGAACAGCAGTAAACAATTCATCCACATACCGACACACACACACACACACACCCATACACGTAAATACAACCCCGTACAAGGTTGTTTAAACTCAAATGAAATCGAAAGCTTCCCTTTCCCTCACTTACTACCGCTAACGGAATCTTCGCATTTGACGCACATGCGCCGCATGGAACGAGCCCTCTACTATCTACTTTCCGTTCTGTTTTTCATCAACCGGCTGCGTATTTATGCGTAGGGCGGCTTCTCACGCACCATAACCATAGAGTGGTGTGCTATAGACAACAAGCTCACGAGGAGCTTTTTCCATAGGATGGCGAGTACAACGCCATCCGAGCGGGACAGCCGAATGTTGGTAAATGCAAGGCTTTGCTCTTTCTACCTGCCGCACTATAGCTGCGAGCGTTTGGGAAAGAAATTTCACTTTCATTTCCATTCCGTGTTTGCCATTCCTGGAACATTCAAACATCAGGACGATGATAGGCAATTTCCCGCAGGTCGTACGAGCTTTCCTGGAGGATATGTTGATGTATGAGTGTACCGGAAGGCAAAACTAGAAAATATGGGATTAGACACATTCCTTTATATCTAAGTGGGTAGAACCATCTGTCTGTAGCATGTGCACATCAATGAACTTGATCATGAAAAACAGTGGGTCAGTTCGATGGAGCTACTCCTATCGTGTCACTCCGCTTGTCGAGATTTTCCTATTCAAACGAACGATGATTCATTCGAATAGCCCTTCCGTAGTACCGTACTGGGAAATTTGTTGACTGATAGAAAAATGTTTCTGTACAACATGATTCATTACGTCATACTACATTTGACCTATTGTGAGTCACATGGGAATTTATGTCAATGAGACTGGACTCTAAAAATATAGTCGAACTAGCAGTAAACTAGAAACCATGACTAATATTGGTCACCACTACGAAAATTACGATAAACGTACATTCTTTCAATTCTCTTAAACCATATATTGGAAAATTGCTCTTTCTAAAGCAATGACTTTTTTCAACCATAGAACAATATTTTATTTTCATTTTCAAATTTCGAAATTTCCAACACAAATGAAGAAATTATTATTGCGCTTTACTTTCAGCTATTTCACGATGGGAGGGAGAATATTGTATGCCATAAAAAGCGAACACTGAAATCGATCGATAAATGGCGAATCGTCTCCTTTACCCGGTAGACGGACCTCGTCCAACCAATTCTCTTTACCACAGGCACACACACACACACACACACACACACACACACACACACACACATGGCTATAAAAGACCAAGGAATGCGACCGAAAGAAAATGAGCTGAACACAGAAGCTTTCGGTCGGACTTTTCATCCCAAAAGGCCTTTATGTGTAATGTGTGAAAGGAATGCGCACCTCGGAAGCGCAGGGTGTGCGAGGGTGTGTGGAAAAAGGGTGCAAAGAAGGACGGTTGAATCAGTGCAGCAAGATTGCAGGTTATTGCATTGACTGGCGGCGACCACAGTAGGATGATCGGAACAGTCAAACAAAACAACCAACTAACCGGCCAAAAAATAAAGAAAAAAGGAAGAGAAAACGAGATACAGACAGAGCAGTGATAAACAACGCAACCCACAACGCGATCAATTCCGAGCCGAAAGGAAATGGTACATGGCATAAAAGAAAGAGAATGCATCGCAAAGGAGTGCAATGCAGCAGAGTTACGACGCGTTAATCAGCTTTTTGGTCCTATATAGCCAGGATGCAGTGTTCGGAGAATGGCCAAAAAAGATGAAGACATGTAACTGAAAAGTTTGAATGATGTGCTAACTTCTTGTTACGATTTGGAAATCAGGTTTGTTGCAGCTAAAAAGATCACTTTTAGTTTAAAGGTAATATTAGTTGTACAAATACAAAATACAATTTATCCCAGCTACCATGAACATAATAATTCATACGGCTGTGTGATTGTGGTTTAGTATGTTATTATTGATAAAATTGTACAATATTTCACACAGCCACATAGATTTCAAGATTGTACAATTGTAACCAAACGATCAAAATCTTCGTTCCAAAAGGTCATAATATCTTTGCAGCATAAAGTCGCTCTCTTACAGCTCTTCCTGGCAGTAGTGCAAAAACAAACCCAAAACTACAACCAGACCCAATCATCAACAACAACAACAACAAAAACAGCACCAACAAATCCAGACTACAAGGAATGCGAGTCAACATCCAAAACAGAATCCGCAAGCCAGACGCGTGATGGTGTGCGGAGGCAAGGAGCGTCTTGCTGTCGGCACCGGCGGGCCTGGCGCAGACATTCCTCTCGATGCATCACGGAATTACCTTGCACATGTGTATGTATGAAGATCTTGTGGAGTTGATTTGAGGTTTTATTTTCTGTTGCTGTTGTCTCGTACCTCGCATACATCTTCCTTCCCATTTTTACGGGCTACGGAAGGTTCCAGGAAAAATTATCATCCAAAACACAAGGCTCCCTCCTGCGCCGCCTTCGGAGGACGCCGATCGATCGGCCGGACGGTATCCGGCAGCCTCCGAGGAGCAAGCGGATATTTGGCGGGAAAACAAAGTAAGGCTCGGAACGACCGTTGAATGGACATAAAATACTGCAGAGCGGAGTGTGCAGCTAAAGCATCAGCCACAACAGAAACGAAAAAATGCATCCAATGCCCTCGATTGACCACCAAACAAGCGTGGAGAGAGAAGCAAAACACGCAAACAGAGTCGGTTTGCGCGTTTATGCGGTTGTGTGAGAGTGCATTCTTTTACGACATCTCTGCAGGCAGGAGCGTCGGGGATCGAGAACAGACCGGCAAATGAAGGAGTAGAAAAGTAATAAAACTTGCAAAAAGGCACCGGCACCAAAGTGCAGCCACTCAGTTTCGGCGAGCTACGGGGCTCCGGCCAAGCAGCGGAGGTTTTCGGTGGCCGGATATGGGAGGCAAAGAGAAAGCGCGACATAATAATTTGGGCGGCCAGTGCTGTGCGCCAGCAGGGTGCGCAAAAGGATAGAATTAAGTACGATCGACGTCGGGTTGGCATGAATCGTTACGATCAAACATAGAAGTAACAGGAATATGTACCGCAAGAATCATTTATTCCACCATCTCACCGCATGATTCTTCGGTGATGCAGGTTTTGTTTTTCGAAAGATTCATATTTTAATTGAAAAATCGATAAGTACGAGAGCAATTACTCTCATGTGTAAATCGCTGATCTTCATCTTCATCAATCCTTCAGATAATGTTCCTCAAAACATGTTACAGAAACAGTGTCGTTCTTTTTCCACAAGCATTCCTTCCAAGAATTGGTTTGTTAAACATATATTTTTAGCCAAAATATATTGAAAAAAAAAAACAACCATTTTCAGTACTGACATAAATGGAAAGGGTGGCAAAGGCAGCAAACATACATAGATAACACTGAGGTTCTAGTGAATCTTTTTCCAAAACAAAGCCACGTGACGTCGACACATGTGACAATATATGCATTTAATTTTCTGTTCAATGAACTTTTACTACAGACTCGCACAGCGTATTCCGAATTTCGAGTGCATCATTACCCAAATACCAGCAACTGTCCAACAAGATTGCTCCGATGGAATGCAACACAAGCGTAATAGTGTGCTGTTTGGACGCCATCAGCGCGAGTTTTAAAGTTTCCTCTTTCACGAACAGCAAAAGTCTGACCGCCCGCGAAATGTGCAAATGTGCAAGGCCCGTCGTTTTGTGCCGCGTCTTTGGCAAACTTTGTACGATCGTCAACAATCCAGCCTCTGTCTGCGCCTATCCTCACGTGAGCATCATAAAAGCAAAGTACGAGTAACGAGTGAAAAGAAACAACGCAGGAAGAAATGCGGTGTCTCCACTAGCGGATTGCTGTCTGATGCAGTTTTCTTGGCGATCTTAAAAGAGACGGGAATGGAGGGACGATGAGTTTTTGATGTTTCCGTCTGCGCTTTGTTGTTTTTTTCGCATCGCTCCCTTGGTGCGATTACTGACCTTCCACGTTCCTCGTGTGGTCCTGATCCGTAACGCAAACTTACTTAGCAAAGGTTCGCGATCGCCGAACCGAAACATCAACAGAATCTTCTGCCAGGAATCTGTTAGTAGTTAATATGAAAAAACTGATCAAATGTTTTACGAATTCATTTGATTTTGGCAAAAAAAAGCATTCAATCTAAAAAAAGGCAATTTTGGATAAACGCTTTGCTTAAAAAACGATTAAATTTCAAATTATATAGATATTCATTTATTCAATTGAACCGATTCCGATTGTACGTACATTGGTGCGACTAATTAAAATGTTGACAAGACATTGCCACAAACTTGAAAGGCTAGACGAAGTCAACAACAACGTCCTACTTGCTGTACAAAGTAAGCCAATTGCCACGAATAGGAATTTTGCACCGTATGGCGTACAATTTTGCAAACTTGACGAACCCTCCTATCTTGCTACCCCGTCGTCTGCTTGGGAGATGAAGCAAATCCAACGCGTCAATGATCTGTATCGTCTGGCCGCCGTACGAACCCCCGGGAAAACTGAAGCTCACGAAGCGCCTGCATGTGTTTGCGCGTGTGAGGAGGATGGATATTTGTGTGCAAGGGCACAATGTATGAAATGTGTGCAAAACCATCCGCCACTAAACAAACCTTCCGCTGCACATCATAATCTACCGTTTGCAGGCGGAGACTGCTGAATGCATGATGGACGCGCATACACTCTTTCTTTCTCAAAATAATGCACGGCCGCGGGCGGCGACGACGTGTATACCATGCGATTTGTGGATTTTGTTTTTGTAATTCTCAGTTGTTGATCCCCAGCCCGCATGTGAAACACTCACACATATTGCAAGCTACCAAAAACGAAAACAGAAAAAAAAAACAAAACAAAAGGCAAATGAAACAACATACATCGCTGTTGCTGCTGATGCAGTCGAATGCACCACAAACCTTCTCCCCGAAACCCTCCACCTTCATCCATGCGCGAGCGGCCAACCCGCGCAAGACGACGCGCAGCGATGAGATTTATGAATGAAAATCCGCGTCATATTTGAACTAATCTTTTATGATCGTGTGGCGACGACTACGACGAAGATGATGATGTTTACTACTTAGCCATTTTTCATCCACCCGCAGAGTCTCTCGCTCTTTCTCATTCGTTTTGTATCTTGGTCTTCTCTGTCTCTCTCCCTATCTTTCTCTCTCTCTCTCTCTCTCTCTCTCTCTCTCTCTCTCTCTCTCTCTCTCTCTCTCTCTCTCTCTCTCTTCGTCATCCAAGCATGCTTACTTACGCGAATACACTTACGATGCGCGCATATGTGTTTTCATGCATTCTGTATGCATTGAACGCTCGTTCGTTCTGTTGCTTCTGCCCGCGAGACGACATCCACACCAAATGGTTTAGGCGGCAGAGGGAGGGAGGAGGGAGGGGAATTCGAGACAGCATTTGACTGGTGTATTTCCGGTGCACCGTCGTGCCATGCGGACGATGTGATTGACCCGCGTTTTTGTTCTTTTTTTTTACGTTATGAACAGTAACAACGTGATTGCTTCTTCCCAGATAACGCCGACTGCACTGCAGCGTAGGTGAAGTAGGTGCACTTTGGACGAGGTGGTACTTTGGTGGTCCAAATGTTTCGAAAAATAAACCGCCGTTGAGCCGAGATTGTTCATCACAATATCTCATAACGATATCTCCTGCTGAATGGACCATGCCCCAAATGAACGCCACTATATTGACCTATCTTAAGTGCTGCCCAAATAGAAACTCCCGTTCCAGTCAGTGGTGATGGCTGTGATGTGCATCCTCATGAGTAAAGATATTAATGTTCTACAATATGGGGGGTTGCGAATACTCTGTTACCTTTGGTTCCTTCCCCAAAAGCCTTCCGTTTGGCAGGGGTAAATATATTGCGCACAAAATTCGGAACGATTATTAGTTTCGATTATGAGTTGAGTTCGGCGAGCAAAAAGAAATCGCAATATTTGTGTGTGCTTATCATTCCGGTGACTATTGTATTGTTGCAGCCATTGCTCATTTGCTGCAGTGATGCACATTCTTATCAATCTTGAAAGACATACGGATATGTGTTCGAATTTAGACAAGAAGAAAAAATGCATATGTACAAACAAACGGAAACTATACTCTTTTAAATATTATTTAAATCTTATCGTCAACGAGTGTGGTCGACAATAAGCTACGTTCTAAGTTCGGTTCCCATTGGAAGATTTCCCACCATGCACGCAACATACCGCACGGACGGACAGGAAGTGGTGTACAGATTTTCGTAACGATACAAATTGTACGTCCCCCATGGAGGCGGCGGCGGTCTGATGCCCCGTTGCGTCACCGATTGAAATGGCATGCGGCTTGCGGAGAGTGGCCGTGTAACACACGCCTCCACCATGTGTACGAGGTGGTATACACACCATCTACACCCAACTAGTTCATGCACACCGCAATAACGACCGGCCTCCAATAGCGCCGACCGTCGCCGACGTGCGTGTAAATCCTATGCAAAATCCTATCCACACTCCACCAACTCCTACTGCCACCAACGGCGGTAGCAACGGCAAACGGAGCACTTAGCGGACATATAGTCGCATCGTACGTAATGCACCGAATGACCTGCAGGCAAACGGTGGAGCGGTGTGCAACGACGGAGGACGGAAACCGTGCGCACGAGTTGTGTGTTGTGTGTCTCGCGAGAAAGTATGAATGAAATTGCTTCATTCATGTGTGTGGCTCACCTCAGTCGTCAGCGTTTGCTTTTGCTCCACACCACACCATCCATTCAAAAAAGGGTTTCGCCTCCTCCCACCGACAGCAGCTCACTCACCCACCGCACCACGATCTCCTTCTCCTCCTACTGCTGATCAGTTGACCTCAATAACGGTAACTAAGGGGGCGTCGGTAGCGTAGATCGACACTACACTACACCAACGCACACACACACACAAACACAAACAGTGGATGAGTGCAGTACAGCTTGGCCAACAATAATATATTACACGACTCTCGCTGCGGGAGCAGCTAGCAGCGGTTGGTGCTGTCGTATATGTATGATTGCCTTTCGTCAACATTAATTCGTGGTCTACCAGCCGGGCAAGATCCGCCAGGACGCACAGTGATGGGCGAGTGATTTGGGTGGTAGCGGGTACGGGAAGAGCAAACAGGCGCGTCTTCAAAACGAGTAAATAGTAAAAAAGAATGTTCTCTATCTCTGTTTCCTTCCTTATCGTCATGCCTCCTCGTTTGAAGAAAACGCGTCCGACGGGACCACTCCTAGCGGGAGATGTATCCGACGCAGTGTGTTCCTGGGATCATGTCGAAAGCATACCTGCAGGCATTGCACACGAAATGATAACGTTGTTGCTGGCAGTGGCAGAAGGCTTAAGTCCAAAAAAAGAAGAAGAAAAAAAAAACAAACTAAACCGAAAAGCAGAATAAAACACCGTACCTAAACTATCGCACCACCACCCGATTGCCGATAGCATAAAAGTTCCGTTTCGGTTATTCCTCTTTTTACCCACATGAATGGGATTTCTCTTTCTTTCGAGCGAGCAGCGAAACGCAAACGCGCGAACAGCGTGAACCTTTATCACCTTCCTTTCCGCTGCCGCGTGCGCGGTTAATATTTGGAAGCAGTCTTGGTAAACATAATCGCTTCCCGTTTTTTTTTAATTCTGTTTTTTTTTTTGTTGTTGGTTTGAAATCGAACAGTACATTGAACGGAAGTGTGATAAGCCAAGAAAAGCGCGTTTCGTAAGGCGTGTGTGTATATAGCAAAGCGACCGATTTGCATTTCGACGCACGATTTTACTTCTGAGACTGTTCGATAGTTTGAGCCCAGCCGGTTGATACACATCTTGACGATATGTCGATTGGTACATTATTTTATTTCAACTAAAAGGGTAAATTCAAACTATGTGAAATCTTTCAAAATATCTTATAGTATTGAGTCACGATTAAGCTAGTTTCATAGTCTAGATCCATTGTCTGTGCATGTATTTTTTCCTTTTTGTCATACGATTATTAAAGAGCAAATATATCTTACGGACGTTAATGCATGTACAAATAAGACCGGCCGTTGTTTTTGCATTTGCTCCTCTTCCCAAATCCAATGGGCACACAATTTAGCAAGCCATGCTCGCGCACGCACGCATGCATGCATCTCCAGGAAGCGTATGTAAATTTCACAAATTAATTCCAATAAAAGTCCAATTCATTGCCGTCCCGGGTGCTCTGCTGTCCCGCACCGACCCGAATCGTCGTCGCACGGTTGCACTTTTTATTATGCAGCTCGAACAGACGCGGGTCAATCGGTTTCTGGCAGCAAGCAAGCTGCTGGAACCATCGAGTCCGTGGACTGGCGCATTCCGATTGAAATGCGAGATGCACACAGGACGGTGGAGCTGAGCGGTAAGTCTGGCCGACAAAAGTCGGGTGTAGTTGTTTAGCATACACATTGGCGCCCGTGTAAGAAAAGCGGTGGCTGCTGCTGGTCGGGCGTATCATGTTCATCGACCACATGCACCAGAAGGCTCCCACTTACTCTTCTCAAACACCCGGTTTCTATAAAACAACCTTCTTGTTAGGGCGCGAATCGTGGACTCGCTTCGGACACGCGCCTGTCTCTTGCGCGGTGGCTCTTTCGCCGACTTTCCTTCCCAACCTTTTCTTAAATGGTTAAGAAAGAAAATGATGGCGCATGTGTAAACATATCGGATGATAATGAACCATCGGTCACGATTGGCATGCTGACGATGGATGGCCGCCCCGGACGAAAGCTGCCGGCTCGGTCAGACATCAACGTCAGGACGTACAACACACGGAGGGTTTGGCGGGGAAGACGTGCAGACGGAAACGAATGAAATTCCTTGCCCCAACCAGAAGCCAAAAGCATTGGACCAAAGCTGTCCAATGCATCACGTACAGAGGAAAAAAAAGCAGTTAGTCTTCTCATTCGAAATACACTGTTGTAATGGACTGAACACTTCTTGTACGGGTACGGAACATCTTCGGAAAGACAGATGCTTAAATGGGTAAGTGCGGTGGCGATGGACGACGACAAAGTGCAGCGGAACTAGGTCACCCCCGATGACCACCGATTGCGCCTGCGTGCGTGAAGGTATGCACTAGCATAAGCAATGACCGGTATGTGGCTGTCATTGACGGGCGACAGGAATCAGAGAGCTAGGTGGTGGGCTAAGCTAAGTATTTAGCTAAGAATGATTTAGTTGCAGTGAGGAGCCTTTTAACTACTTATGTACTTTCCTTGTGTTCATTTTTTATTGAATATATGGAATCGATGCGTTTAAAGAAAGATTTATATAATTTAAAATTAAGATTGAAAGGGATCTCGATGACTGCCTATTTGATGCCTTGCCTATAATATAGTTTTAGAAACATCTGATGGACATTGCTAGGTGATATTTCAGTTGAATCAAGATTCGATTACCTAAAGATTAATATTACTTCAAAAACTTATATGAATCATTGAAGAACATGCGATGATTAATTAATCTCTAATCGGACCACTGCTATGGTCTAATTGAACGTTAAAAAATGGAATGTTTCTAGATCTTTATTTATATTCATATTGCAATATTTTTTTTTATAAATGTCTTCGAATTTGACATGAGGTATTGTTTTTTGCCAAATAAATAAAAGTTTTCAAACCAACAAAACCAGTGGTTTTGAACAACCAGTTGCGTACTTTGCATACGAACGCAACCATAAAACAGTCAAACCCCAAAACGAGAAATGGATTCCTAGAAAGAGTACCCCGGAGTCTTTTCCCTCTGTCGACCGACTCCACTCATCGGTGGATACTTCTAGCTAGGAGCTCGGACGATCCGACGCACACGATCGGCGTTGGAATGCGTGGAATGCGTCGAGTATTTCCTGTTCGGCGTGGAAGATGAGAAAAGCGTAAGAAAACACTAACCTCCCCACCC
>JXWZ01005370.1:0-18761 GCA_000956215.1 Anopheles farauti No. 4 | reverse complement strand
GGGGGTTGAAACGAAATTCAGCAAAATTGCTTCTCAATATCCTAAATAGCTTCATCAACCTATTCGAAAGGGAAGGTGGGGGACACTGGGGGACGTAAGGGACGATATGGTTTGGTGGGAGATATGTCGATCGAGAGAGTGAGACAGGGAGAGAGATAGATAGAGGTTTATGAGTTTTTTAAAAGTACGGTAAGACGTTTTTCTTTCCCCACACACGGTTCCATGTGTGTGTGTGTGTGTGTGTGTATAACACGCGAATGTATTGATTTTGTTAAATATCTAAAAACACACGCACCACGTTACACAGACTGTATTCACAACACGGGTTTCGTCGCCGCACGCGCAAAACACGCTAGTAGTTTGGTTCGATTTTGGTGTAAGGGAATTTTTGAAATTTGCGGTGCACTAATAGAGCGGTGATAGTAATAGTAATAGTAGTAGTAGTAGTAGTAGTGGTGGTGGTAATAGTAGCAGCAGTAGTAGAAGAGCAGTAAGAGAAATCAAATATGGCGGAACGTTGGGAAAAAGGCTACCAGAAGGGATTGCTTTCGCGGATAGAAGCTTTCGCCTAGTACACTGTACACTAAGAACGAATCCGGCATCAGGCTGGCCATCACTATAATTTGACTATTACGACTGTTGACAGACGTGCTGTGGTTTGTGTCTAGTACAATTAATTGAACCTCGTTACTAGTGCTTATCCCGCACCGCAAACCGCCTCACATCCATTCGCGCCTTTCCCACCGCCCCGCTTACGAGCTAGTATTGTGTGATTTTGTTTATTTCTTACTCTGTTTTCCTCTCTAACTTACTTCGGTAATTCACTCGTTTCTTGCGCGCCTATGTTTGCATATGTTACAGTGTTCAACGAATGCAACGCAAATGACCGTCCCCGTAAAAGAAACCGAATAAAACAATGCGCAGTACAGCGTGACTGTAGTCGTCCCACTGGGGCTAGGGGATCGGGGTGAAGGCTCGCGCCATCTCGTTAAAATTACTTATTATCATACGTTCATGAATTTCAGTTTCAGCCGCCAATGGCAAACCCTTGTTCTGGTTGCGTTCGTTTCTTTTTTTTTCTTCTTGTTGTTGCTTTGTTCCAGTTTTTCCTTTCTTTCCCGTTTTTTTTTCGATTTCTTTCTTCCTGCCTCATCCCACCCTCCCACTGCAACATACTTTCGTTTTGTTTCTTATCTAGCTTTTTGTTTTTGCTCTTACTGCTAACCTTACTTATCGTGTTGCATCGTTAGGTGACGAATCTAAAGATGGGTTGACTTATATGGCTTTGTTTTTTTTTGTTTTGTTCATTTGCTTTTTGGGATGATTTTGGTGATGATGATGAGTTTTTTTTTCGCCGTCTGCTGCGCCCCCGCTGAGTATTCTGCGATGGCGCGATGTGCGCGGTTGGGGGTGGGTGATGTGGCGAGGGAAACATCTACTGCTAGGTGTGACGCGTTTCTTTACAGTGCACTGATACTTTGCAGATATCCGCTGTACTCCATCGCGTTGGCAAACTCGTGCGGGCTGCGGAGGAAAGATGCGAGGTTAAATATAATTCGCACCGTCAACTGAGATTTCCCAGCGGGTCCCAGGGGATAAACAACACTCCGCTTACCCGCTACTGCCGCCGCTGCTACCGATATCCCTCCGCTTTCGCCTTCGGTCCTGCGGGACCGCCTCGACGCAGAGCACCACGAACCGATTATCACAGGAGTACCGTTCCTGGTCGAGCAGTTTGTTGCCGAGCAAACTGCTCGCCAGACCGACCTTGTCCGGTGACGCCGAGTGCCAGGCGTCGCAGTACGTGTCTATCGCACGCTCACCGTGCGCACTCGAACCGTGCCACACCAGCTTCTGGGGCCTGTGAATATAAGATACAAAGAAGAGCATGAATAGTAAGAGAAAATAATTCCGATAAAGACCCAACCCGCAAGAAATAAAAGTTTAATGAAGCGCATACGCCTACATTTCGGTGTAAATTAGCTAAATCCGCCGGGAAGGTATGCAATTTGCTCAGAAATGCTTAGAATTCTATATTAACTTTTACGATTCCTGCGATTTACGATTTGCGATTCCTTTTTGGAACCACCTTTTGCGCGTGTGTGTTAGCCAGTAAATGGATCTTGCAGTTTGCATACTTCAACTGCAAGGCTTCTATTTGCCTGACAGTGTAGTGTTTTAGTGTAAAAGAAAAAAATGACCATACACATAGCATACCTTTGAGCTGCGAGAGCATGCCTATTTCTATATTTGGCTAGTAAGGGAAATTTTTCCACGAAACATTAGTGCGAGAAAAAAAATCGAATCGACGACATTATTTTTTAACAAAACGTAAAATATTTGTCTAAGGAGTCTCTCTCAGTGGAGTAGCAAAAATGAGTCAGTTGCGCTATTTTGTTACTTGATTCTGAGCAATTGCATGCTTGGCGGAGCTTATGGAATTTAATTTTGCAAGCATTACAACCTTCATGTAAATTAGCTTGCCGTGAAGAGCTGATAATTAATTTGCAAATGTGAATCGGAGTGAATATTCGAGCTCGTAATTCGAAGCTCGCAGCGATTGTTGTTACTAGCTAGCGAAGTTTATGCTGCGGTTTTCGGTGAAATCGATATGTTGCAGGAATACGGATCAATAAGCTTCCCCCGAGAGCTCATGTTTCTGGGGGAGGGGGAAAAAAACGGAACGAAAATATATTTTTTTCAATATGGCTATCTACTATCCGGCTCGCTAAATAAATACCATCGAGCGTGAACTGGATGTGACTAGCGAAAGATGGCAGAAGATGGCAGAAAGTGTGTGAGAGAGAGACAGAAAGACGCAAACGGAGCGATATATTATTGCAAAATTAATCTTTTCCCAACTCAACTGCTGCTGCTGCACGGTTCGCGGACGATGGAATCAGGAATCCATGATTAAATACAACGCGCGCAATCAACAACAAAACCCCGACCCCGAACCGGCTTGAGGTTATGAGTGCATCCGATTCGGTGTCCGATATTGAATTTTCATTACCCAAACCTGTGCGGCCGGGTCGGGCGGCCTCTTAACAGGATTTCGTTCCGCTTCACCCACCCGACGGCCGACTGGCCAGCATAAATTGACGCATTATTTATTGCACGCTTGTGCACGGAAGGGTTTGCCCGCCGGTGGGTTGCGTTTGGAGATTTGCGTTCATTATGGACGTGGAAAATGGAATTAAAGTATCAACCTTATCCTCTTCGGGTCGAAACACAAAAAAAGCTCAACGCTTGTGTTCTTTCGCGCTCCAACCCATATAAAAGCGGATTTGACTGCTTCCTTTCGACATTGGGCATAAAAAAGGAAAGAAAAATAAAACAGCCCTTATAATGTGTAATAATACTTTTTCATCGATGCTTTTCGGTTTCACCAAATTCGCCCGTCACACAGCGTGACAGGTGCGAGAGAATTCGGGAGAAAAGGATGGAAATTCGAGTTCAAAAAAAAGGCTGATATTACAATCTGCGACTGGCAAATATTGTGCTCCTTTTCGCGGGAAGGACTCGAATGAGGCGCCGCAAATCGGAATGCAAAGATGGTTCGTTCTTTGGGCGAAGCAGAAAGCGGGCTCAAACTTCCAGCCATTCTAGGGCGCGAGCGAGCCGGGCGGTTGATGATTGACGGCGCAAAAGTATTGGTATCGAAAAATAAACCTGTCACACACGCCCGAAAGAGGTACCCGCACACGTCCAACACACGTCCGGTCGGTTCGGTGGAAAACCAGCATTTTGCGTCGGATTTACGTGTCAGTGTCGGCGGCGGTGGTGATGGTTTGATTGACAAAATTTGATTTGACACATATATTATTGTGTGATTTTTTTTGTTGTTGTTGCTCCCTGCCCTCCTTCCCTCGGTTGCTGCTTTCTCCCATCTTGCACCACAAGTGGAAGGTAAACGGGCGTACATAACTCCTTCCATCCGCCCGACGAGTTATGATGTTGTGATTGATACAATTCGGTCGAAAATTGGATAGATAGGAACCATCCATCGGCGTATTCGAATCGGAAGGCCCCGTAAGCGATCACTTTCTAGGCGCTTTAATTGGATTCCTGCAAAGACCTTCCGGATCTTTGGCTTGGATGCGAACGAAAGAGCATTAGTGCATCGAAGAACGGCATTACCCTCCTTTCGAGTAGTGTTCCCCGGAAGGTAAGGAAGGGGAAAGTTCGTTATTGCATTTGATAACTGAAAGCCGCATCAGATGCTGTTCGTCCGATTCGGTTGTTTGTTTTCGTAATGAAAAACGAGCTTTTCGGACTTCGGGGAGGGGGAGTTTTTTTTTGTTGTTGTTGTCCAGCCCGTATGTCTTGAGGTTTTAGGCCCGGGTCCTCCGGGAAAGCTGGACGGCTTTCGTTTGCGAATAAATTATGGGCATTGAAGTGATAAATTGCGAATTACCATGAGAGTCATTTACGGGTGCTGCAAACGACTGGGCTGGTATGGACACCGGCCCCCCACCCCATTTACCCAAGGGTATCGTTGATTTTGAAATCCGAGTAACGAGCCACCCGGTACTAGAAATGAAGCATCAACCTGTGCTTAAAAAACTGTGTTGTGAGCGGTGTGTGTGTATGTGTGTGCATCAAAAGTTCCAATCAAGAATTAGAAATTGATTGAATCGTTTTTTGTAAAGCCCCATCGTGTGTTATCGGGGCCGGGGAGCAAGAAACTCGGTACGAGAGGCCAGCAACCGGAGCAGGGTACGATTTCTTCGCCATCTGCAACAAAAGGAGGTCACTACAATGGCATTTCCGCATTAAAAGCAATATTTAATGTGCGTAATCAAATTTCGGTACAACGTTTTCATTAAAATGTCCAAAACCGAAGCACTACCAGCGCCTAAAGGTAGGCCATGGAGAAACGCTTTATTTGACACATTCACCCTACGAGGCTGCAGTGCGGGTTGCATATCGTTAGGCGGTTATTGTGCTTTGCCGATCATTTCCTACATGTTATGGGAGCATCGCATCGAGCGGGGGCGCAATCGATAGCTTCCGAGGCAGGCTTGGTCCCTCGCCCCTTTCTCCCACTGGTAATTAAGATAGAAGGAAAAACTCATTCACCATTTTCACACATTTCCCGCACATACCGGGGCGGCGTTAAAAACTAATCCATGTTGACTCATTATATTTTGACACTAATATCCCGCATGGTCGTTTCCTACCGGTTCGCCCCTAATTGGGTCAGGCGGAGGTCATAGCACACACACACACATGGGGCATTATGGGTGGGCTTTGAGGGACATAACTTTTCTTCCATAACTTTGCGACCGAGAATGCCTCCCGGGACACGGTCGGTGGGTGGTTTCGGTCTCGGCTAAGCCGATGACAAAGTGACACGTGCGTATGAGTGTGGTTGGGATGGGTGAAATGAGGGCTTTTCTTTGACGTCATATAGTGGTGAGCATTCCGTGGGGATGGAATTATTTTTTTCCTCCTCCTCCCCCCGCTCTCCGTTTTTCTGCGCTCTCTGATCCTGATGGCTTTGTGTCTTGATGTGCGACATGATATATCGCACCGGGCAAACGAAACTACACTAGCCCCGGTACACCAATAAAATCTGGCAAATGTGTTCGCTTTCTTTCTTTCTCTGATTTGAAATGATGTCAATATTTCGTCGGCTAAAATAGAGGGTGGCCTCTATTTTTCGGGCCGTGTTGGACATTCCCCGCCCGTACTTACCACGCCATATCGGTGAGCACATTCTTCCCGCTGAAGCTGTATATCCGGGGTGCCTGCGAGAAGAAGCCACCCTGCCCGTTGAAGATGCCGTTCCACGAGTTGAACAGGACGTCGCCGCGCGTGTTCACGACCGGCAGCTCACGATCCGCTGGCCGCACGATCGAGTCGAGGTTTTGAATTCTGGAAGCAAAAATCGAATGGAGGGAAAAGAACAAGTTAGTATGCACACCATTACGACTGATTCCACGTTTTTTTTTTTTCGGGCTGCTGCTGTGAGTGCCTTCCTGAAAACCGTACCGATTCAATCATGTCTAGCGGGAAAGGGAACCGCTGCAACTTTCCCGACCCTACCCACCCGGTGCTTACAGATATGTTGCTGATCAGAGAAGCGTAGGTCGCAAAAGTTTTCCCGGCTTAACTTTGCCGAGCGAGCGCCTGCTGTGGAAAGTAGTAAAATTTTTGCAAAGTAGCAACATAAGGAGCATAAAATGTGCTAGGAAACACTCAACACATGCACACACGCGCCCATCACTCAGCATGGTGTGACTTTCGTGCTAGGAAAGTTTGCGATCCCCTACCCAGAGACGCCCGGAGAAGTCGGGTAAGAAGCCTTTAACAGACCCGGGCACCGTGCAACGCGCACTGCCTACTTTTAGGCGCACGCCTTTCTTTTACTATTGTTCGTTTTTTAATTAGCCTACTTTGACCTCATGCTCGTGAGATTTCATATCGTGGTGGTGGTGATGCTTCTGCTCGTAAACAAGTAGCAAGTTGTGAGCCATTTTCTCCCTCTTTCTCGCACGAAATAGGTCTTGTTATGGCTCTCAAATGGCTCCTTTTTGGATTATGTCCGGATTAACGTCGGCACCGGGCGTTAAGCATTTGAGGCGGCTAGAAAAGCGTCGTGTGCCAATTAACGATGGTGCTGCCGTTGACGGCGGGCGCAGGGGCGGCGGATTAGTGTACATGCCGTCTTCGTGGATTAACCGGTGGCAAAAGTGGAGCGAAAAGGTAACGCGAAAATTGGATAATAAAACCGTCATCGGTGCCCGAAGGTTCGTGTTCGTGCTTGCCGTCTGCCTGTCTGGTTCACCAAATTTTGGCTAGTTTTGCACAAAACTATGTACGCTTCCCGCTTTCGTCCCCTGCCTTCACCCTTTTCCGCCGCACCGTTCGTACGGGACACATCCCACTATGAATAATGAAATGTTTCAAATGCATTGCTGAAATATTAAAATCGTGTGGAGCTTCGGGCGCGCTTCCGCAGACCTCCAGCGTCGTTTTGCTGGCTGCTGCTGCTGCTTTTCCCGATTTCTGCCACCGTGCCGGTATTTAGCCGGGCACGGAAGACGGCGTAAACCGTTGCATAATGCAACGCCGGCTCGCAAGAGACGATGGAAAAAGTGAGCCGTCGGTGGCGCGAGTTACACACAGCGGGGAAATTCGAAATAGTTGTATTTCGTTCCGGTTTTCCCGGCCCCTCGGCGTGGCGGGAATGTGTCGGTAGCATGTGCAGATGCACATACGAGCCGTGGTCCGTTGGAATGCACCAGCTTCCGGTGAATGTGTTTCGCCTCCTTCACGTGGCCTAGTTTTTCTCGAGCCGCTCGAGTGAATGGGAGGGAACCTCTCGGGGTCAACCCTTAACCCAAAAACCCCTCCTGCCACCAGCAGCGGACAGCAACACCTGTCCAGTTGGTTCAGGTAAACGCGTATCTCGAGAAGAACGCCGCCGCAGCCACACCGTAGAATGGTTCTTTTGGTCGTTTCGGTTTCGGAAGCCACTCGGGCAGAATGCAAAATGCGAAAGCGCATTCCGATCGTCCCCGTGCTTTGGTGGAGTTTAATTTTCTCGCCCTCTCTATCGCGACGACTGACTGGGAGATGCCACGACTTTGGACCGTCTGCTGCGCTGACGTGCGCTCGGAACCGGCGAATGGAAGCGAAAAGTGCGCAGAATACCGACGATTGTGATTGCTTTTGCGATGGAATTCACTAGCGACGGAACGAGAACAAGAAAGAGGAAATTGTCAAGAAAGAAAATGCGTAGGAGAAGCTTTAGTTAAGAAGACGAAAATGCCGTGCGGTTTGCAGGGCTTCCAGGCGAGTGTGATGATTTGCCCCGCGAAAGTATGCAAAAGGCGTTGTAAACAACCGGTTAATGTCTGATGAACAATCGGTTTCAATTATTTTAAATGATTGAGCGTTCAGATTTTCGTACAGCTTTATTTTTGAATCATACGATGTTTTAAAATAATTTAAAAGTGAGTGGGTGTTTGATAATGGAAGTATTTAAAAAAAAAGTGCCAAATAAGAACTGGTCAAAAAAGCCAAAGCGCTTGTAAAGCGTAAATTGCATAAAAATGATGCCTAAAGCTATACAATCCATAAATATATGCTATGAATCCATCTAATATGCTCGACTATTACGGATACCTCAGCATGTTAACCACCCTTTTATGGAAACATTCGTATTGTAAACAGCAAAGAATCGATAATGAGACACTAATGAAGTCGTGAGCGCCAATAATTAATTGCAGTAATTGAATTTTAAACAAATACAATCCAGTTAGATTGACAGGAAGGAAAACAATTAGCGAAACGCTTCTGCTAAAAACTTATCACTCAACCCGATGGAACCCGATCCCAACCTTCCGGGAAAGCTCGCGCGCACGGATTGTACATCGCGAGACAAACCCACAAGCCCTAGGTTTCCGAGATCGGGACCGATCAGGACCTGCCAGTCAGTCGTTCGTTCGGTCGGTGGGTCGGTCGGTTGGTTGGGCAAATAATTTGCATTTTCATCTTTGCAGCTATCCCGTTTCCGGACGGTTTCTGCTTCCTGGGAACGACCGCGGTTGGGTGCATCCGCATCCCGGGTGTTTGGTTTAATTCTGTGGTCGCCGTTTTTCCGCACGGTCTCCGCCCCACACCACCACCACCTCCATCGCATGATGTTACCACAATCGATTTCTCGTGAGGGGCGCATGGGTGGTGCCTGTGTGTCTTCAAAGGACGCGCGGACGTGTTCTTTATGCCGGACCGTCGGGAGGTCGAATTTGTGTTTTGTGCCGCACACCCGGACATTCGACACCCGTTGCTGCTAAAGCTGGGCAGACGCAAAACCAAAGCTACTAGAGAGAGAGAGAGAAGGGGAATGAGGGGCTGTAGCAAGGCAAGAGTCGTTCGATGTTCGATGCCCCGAAATTGCATCCTAATTGGATTGACATTGAGTGTGTCAGTCCCTTAAGGGAGGGAAAGGAAAGGGGAACCTCCGGATGCTCCCTTTACCTTGTACCGGTGCTAACGTTGGTGGTTAGTGTTAATTTTATTATGGTCAGTTTTTGCAGATGAAGCAACGTTGGTCTTGGCGTTGGGTGTGTTGTGTCGTCTCTCACCCGATTCCATATTCGATGGTCGTGCGGAACGTGTGCACTGCGCAACGGCCGTCCTTATTTACTCTTTACACTTCGTAAAGGAATTAAGTGTTCCATTGCAGGTGGCGGGCCGGGTCACTCGGGCCGGCAATCGATAGGCAATAGGAAAGATTCTATCGCTCGGGAACGATTGGAAGCTGTCGGTAGTTAGGACAGTTAGGTACTGCAAATGCTGTAACTGAAGAGCGATCCGTTTTAATTATTTTTCAATAGATCGTTGTCGCGTTGGTTGGTTGGTTGGTGACTGTTGGTTATTGATCGACGCTTACATGTATCGGTTGTAGCAGGTTGAACAAAACAGTTTGCGATTGCTTGCTAATAGTATTTTGCTCATGTAAAAATCAACTAGCAGAACCGTGGGCAAATGTAAATAAGTTAAATAAATCTTCAACTGAAGTGCAATCGCTTGGTTGTAGGAAAGACTTAATTGACTGTTTGGTTAGTAGAAATATAATGCCCGCTGGATAGAAAAAGTGTGTCTCGGCTAAGCCAACTATGATAAAGGTATGCGGGTTGCATACAAGCAGGCGCATTTTTTTCCATACTCAACATATTGTCGAGTGGATAGAGCGTTAACAAAACTTATATCGTTCGTTTATGCTTTTAAAGAAGTAAATGTTTAATTACACCATGGCATAAAATACACTTAAAACTTTCACTTTCAAAACTAAAACCATACAAATTTCTTCTCTGCGAAAAGTAAATGAGGAGCTCTTTCTTTTGTGCAAATTTGTTGCACTGAGGAATAGGAGGAGAGTCCTTACTTGAATAGTAGCACCCGGTAGTCGCACAGCAAGCGAAAAGCGTGCAGAAAATACTTAATAAACCGGGGGGGGGGGGGGGGGGGGGGGCGTGTGATGTAGATTGCAGACATGTAGGCGCAAATAGTAACTTAATATATTACATACGTTTTTCCCTATCCGAGCAACAATTTTCCGGTGGTTTGCTTCAACCGCACAAACTATGTCGATGTAAGAGATGATTAAATTTATTTTCGTCACACATTACTTCTACCGGTAAAGGGCTTATGCAGTGTGCCAACAAACTCCGAACAGTTGATAGAAACATTTCTCCTCACCGCACTGCTCGCTCGCCGCACCTTCCCCGCAAACCCGGCCTTGAGAGAAACAGGAAATAATTTCCTTCACCCGAAACCGTGTAGACCACACGAATGTGTGACGTACAAATACCGTGCGAGTATCGCTTCCGCACAGGTGTACCCTTGTGCCGGCACATTTTCCCGCTCCCCTCCACCGCACCGGGCGGAGCAGCAGCCAAATGTGCCATTATGATTGTGTCATCTTGCGTGGCGTCTTTTGTCGAGTCGATGCCGTTGCAACGGTTTGAAGTTTACTGGTAGGAGGGGTGGGAAGGAGAGGAGGGGGAGGGGGGCGCTCTGTGCCACCAGAGAATTCACATTCCTTCTCCGTGAATTGATATTTTGTTTGATGTGGTTTGATTCATAACTGACAAAACGCACTGGTGGGCCGTGTGGTGGGAGAGGGAAGGAAACACAGTCGGGGGCCGCCTCATCGTGCAAAATTTAATGAAGCCATTTTTGGAGCACCACCAACCAAGCGAACGGAAGACGGGGTGTGGGGCGTGGTACACAACACATCTCCACATTCCATTCTGGCGTTCCACCAGCAACGCTGGAAACGATGAAGTTTTCGCTTGCAAAACGGCGAGGGAAACAATTCCGCGGTGCGGTTTTTCTTTTTGAGCACCAACGGTGGTGGCGCACTGGAACCGCCGGGTATTTCGAGGCGCGCACTGTCTATAAATTCAACGCCGGTGAGCCAACGCTTCCACTTCGTGCGCGTCGTGTGCGAATCATCTGTCCGGGCCGGGGGTTTTTCCGCCGTCGCGATGAAGTTCTTGCCAACTGACGGACCGACCGTTGTGTGTTGTTTTGCTAAACAGCTTATCCCATCGGTAAACTAGTTTGGAGCCCGCTTGCGCGTATGTGGCGACTGGCATTTAAATCTGTTTTTCCACCAATTCCAGCCAACGGCCATGTGAGGTGAGTGAACGGGGGCTGCCTTTCCCAGCTGCTAAACAGTCGCTAATTTTTAGCATAGGTTCCCACGGAAACGTTTTTCGGCGACACGAACGAGCGCCCGATGTCGTTGGATCACGCTTTCGGTTACCCAAAAAATCGCCCCAAACGCAAACGGGGGAGTTCGAGCGGGAGGAAATTTGTTTTTTGTAAAACAGATAACAACATTGGTGCAAAAAATTATTATTGAAAAAAAAAATGGATTTTAACCATTTTTTCACGTAGCATAAAGCAACTAAAATTGTCAGCATTTTATTTAAAAATCCCCTTTGCCAACAAAAAAAAAAAAAACAGAAATAAATTACAAACACCCCTTTCGCATCGGTTGCGCTCACTGTGAGCGTCGAAAAGTGTGCGGGAAAAACTACAATCAACACTAAATGCCACAACGAGCTAACTGCTGGGGATGGGACTTACAGTTCTGTTCGGTCTTTTCTACCCCCGCCGTCCGTGTGCGTGATTACCATTTTCACTGCGCGGTGAAAGTTTTGCTGCGTGCACATTTCGGAAAAGTTCCACCGAAAACCCACAACTACGACACTACCGGTTGCCGAAACTGTAGTTAGCGTGGGGAAAGGGAGGGGGTGGATGAGGGGGGTTGGGGAACTGTAACTAAATAGACGGCAAACGGATGGCCGTTGAGCAGTTTGATCCATGTCCGCGTGCCGGGGAGCTGAGAATCTAATTTAAATTCTCACAGATTCTGTAATTTTTAAACGAAATTGAATTGCCAACAGCATCCGTTCCGGAGTGCCGCGCGGTGGTGGTGATTAATTAGGTGCTTCTGGGTGCTTTCCCGTGGTGCGAGAGAGAGAAAGAGAGCGAGATAAGTGTAGGAAAGAAGACAAAAAAACCCCAATTGAGAGTACCAACGTTCCTCCCTCTCTCACTAATCCGCTGAGGGTATGAGAAGTTTAATTAAAAAAATGAGCTTTTCGGCTCATTTTCGCGCGATTTCGATGGGATTTTTTAAGCGTACTGGGAGCGTTGTTGTGTAAATTGATGAAGGATTAACAACACTCGTTCGGGTTCCCCCGAGAGCGCGCGCGTATTAACACGCGAATGGGATTGGTAGCAAAACCCCGGATTCGACGGTTATTGATATTATTCTGCGCGTTGCGTGCGGCGTGTGTTAATCTAGTTAATTTTCACAATTAAACTGTGGTTGTGCGGACGGGATAGACAAAAACGCCTGATGGACACCAGCGGCGAGTCATAATTAGTTAAATGAATTAAAATTTCACGATGAACGGGGTTTTTTTGTTACAATAATTGTCGGTATGGCGACTAAATATTGAGCGTTTATTTCAAATAAACCGACAACATTATAATTGAAGTCTCGAACAAAACAAACAATTTTTCTTACAAAAACTTTATAGTTTATTTTTCATATTTAATTTTTATCATGAAAAACATCAACTTTTCCCCAACATAGCTTTTCACACTCAACCATTAAAGGTTTGGCCTAATTGACAGTCGAAGTATTGAATCTGATATGTTAAACACAAAAAAACTAGCTCTCTCTGGAAAAAATGGCATGTTTAGATTGGGTGGTAAATATTCGATGTTTTAGATTAAACGAAACGTTGTTCGATTCCAAAATGAAAATTGTGTATTAAAAATCATAGAATATTAAACGTATCTACTTAAAAACGGATTAATATCTCCCTGCTATACTTTGCCCAATGTGGAAACATTTTGCGCATTCAAGTGTATACCCCTTGATGGGAAGGTTCAGCTACGCTGAAATTCACCATTAGTTTGTCGAGACTTGCAATCAACGGCTAATAAACAGCATTTTTATCATTCAACCAACAATTGTGCATCGCTAGTATTTTCGGCACCGAGCACCAAACAATTAAGCGAACGTTTTCCGAACAAATTTGACAAAGTGGCATTCGATTGATGTGCGGAATGCTTCGCGTGTTGGCGTTGCTTTTCCCTCACCCGCTCACGCGAACCATTCGAAATCGCACAGTGAAGCAGCCGACCGTCGCCGCTAATGGTAACGGTGTCAGGGTGGAGATGAAAATAATTCCCGCCCCGGAATTCCCGCCCCGGAATCGAGCAATTTTAGATTATTGTTTTATTTCCTTCGGTCGGGCAGGGGGCGCTAGATTTGTAGCGAGGGTGTGCTTTTATACCCGCCCGCACCGTTCATCCGGTGGAGCAAAGCCAACCCGACGAACGGAAGGGAAATAAAGCGCAGTCAACCCATCTCGGATTTGCGAGATGCTTAGCGTTCGCAAGTGCCGTGCTTAAATTTAGCATCATCGTTCAGTTTTTTCGCTGTTTAAGCCATGATCGACAAAAGCAGGCACGGAGGAACGTGATAAATGGAATCGCAGTGGCCAAAGGGGGCAAGAAAAAAGCCTCGCCCGCATCCGGAGTCACTCCTACGAGGTCGGGATTTTTATTTGATTTACGTGATTTAACGTCCAGACCGTGGTTGGGAGGGGAGGTGGGTGTAGGTGTGTGGGTTGCTACCGTTCTCGAAGGATTTCCCGCCGCATGCCCCCTCCGGTGATTGCATTAGGAGCCACAATGTGCCGGATTTCTGGCCCGAACGCAGTAGCAGATTGCTGCTGCCCGAGCGGCCGATGACTTTCGTTCACGATTGCTTTCACTGGGGTTCCGTCCGCTTTCTTTGCCTTGCTTGACCGAGCCGCGTGGTAGAACAGCGCCGGGAACACACTTACCTCGAGGAAAGGAAAGCCCTAAACGTTCCCAGGAGACCGGCACGGCGGGCCTGCCGGTAGCACGCGAAATCGGCGCCACGAATGCCCTGCGTGTCGCCCGGGTACGGTTCGTTAAGTGCTGCCATCCGCAACTGTGAGCGAAAAGGGAAAGAATTGGAAAGAATGTTAGCGCAAATAAAACAAAAAAAAACAAGCTGTTCAAAATCACACACACAGATACACACAGAGTGAGAAAATTAAGTCAAAAAACGCGCCCGCAATGGACCGAATAGTTAGTAGACAAATAATGCCACCTCAAGCTCGAAGTGGCAGACAAAACAGGCCACGAATGGGAACGGAAAGCAAATCTCGCAAATGCGAAGGACGCGCACAACCGGTGACCGCGGAGTTCCGGCACCGGTTCCGGAAGCCAAACCGATGCAAATAAAATAAAAATCGAACTGAATGGATAGAGCGAGTAAGAGAGAGAGGGCGAAAGAGAGCGTGTGCCTTGCGAGGAATTAATCAAATTATCATAAAAATAAAGACTTTAAAGCACGAGCTGGTGTGGCCGTGATCGGAGTGACGCACACGAAGACGCTCCAAAAAACATGATGACCAGCACCGGGAACCGCGCGTTCCGGGTGGATAAGAGCAATCAGCGACTTGCAATATCCTCAACCGATCCGCATGGTTCCGGTAGCTTCATCATAATTGGGAGGATGGGGCCGGCGGTTCATCGCTGAGTCAGCAACGGAAGCAAAATTACTGGTGGCCTTTAATGGAAATTAAATAAAGGGCACCTTCCGAACCGGGCCGAGCTGAAGTAGTCACGATCTACACTGAAAACAAATGGTACATGATTACAATGTTACGTTTGTTTCGTAGCTTGTGTTTTGACAAAAAAAAGGCCGAGTTACTTCGATTTAGGTTTCAGGCGAAATACTCAAATATTCGGAGGCTGATTACGTTTTGGAGCGAAGTTCTACCGAAGGAGTTAATCCGCTTTAGCTAATGAGTTTCTTCTCTTCTAGAATTGACAGTGGAAATCGATTAAAAGTTACAAAAAAAAAAAAAAGATTATTAAATTGTTTCAATAATCCACAGAATCGAAAAATATATTTACTGTAGACAAATTTGCAATCAAAAATTCAAAATTTTAAATTATTTTTCTCATTCCTTACACAGGAAGTGGTTCTTTGGCAACAATCTATTTTTCGATTTTTTCTTGCCATTTTAATACACGAAAAAATAAACACTGTAATCTGCTCGACATCATTTTAAAACGATTCCATCAGCTGAAGAGCAGCCATTTGCACGCGAGGTTAATGATGTTTGCCGATTGTCGAGATGAAACTGGAGAACACTTGGCGAGCCACGCGAACCGAACACGGGCGTTCTTTGGCAAGGGACGATTTAATTAAAATCAGATGATAACGACTCTCCGCCATCCGTTCCTCCCTTTCCACGCGCCGCACGCTGATGGGGGATGCTTTGTGTGCTTTTTCGCAGTAAAAAAAACACAAACGTCATTTTACACTTGTACAAACCTCGCCACCGTTTTGTTCCCCTCCGTGTGACACAATTGCTCATTTTCAATCAAACCGCTTGCGCCGCTTCGCAAACGAAATGCGTAACGTAATTATAGTGAATCGATGAACGCATTATTCACCGTTTCACGGAATCGCGTTGCTTCAACGACGACTGCACTCTGGCGGTCGGTCTCCGGCAGTAATCATCTCCGCCAAAATCTCCGCGCCTCATCTGCTACCCCAGGAGGGGAGAAAATAAATCATCCCTCTTAATCGCCTATCATCATCAAGTGCGTAGCAAATGTACTTCTGGCAGTGGGGCCGAAGTGCCACTTTCGGCCGAACAGGCGGTATAAGAATGTACGAAATGGTACACGATTTCGGTTATAAAATTACGATTATTATCATAAATTACGAGCGTAATAAATGTAGCGTGGGCTAGGTTGAAGCCCACTCCCTCCAAAAATAAAAAGAAAAAAAAATTCCCTCCCGCTGTCTACTAGAGGGTTTGCTCACCGGGAAGTAGAAACGATCTGCACTCGCTCGCTTGGCACTGATTGTCTCGGCCGGCGGAAGATGATGACGGAAGGACTTATTGTTTGCAATCAGTAGAACGGTAGCGACCGGTGCGACGATGACGCAGAACAAAAAAAAAAAACGTATCCGGCAATTGCCGTGAAGAAGGAAAAGTTTGTCAGGGTCAGTATAGTGGCCTTCGGTGGAATTTTTTGTTTGTTGTGTATCTTTCGGAGATTAAAAAAAAAGAAGCTCAATCCATCTAACGCAGAGCGCCCGCAGGGGGTACTCTAGCTGCCCGTTCTAGCGAATTTATTTGAAGCTAACGTGACGGGAGCTAAATTTGTTAACAGTTTTTTACCTCCGAAGCGAAATGAGCATGCCAATGGAGACGCCCGGTGCTTCATCCGGGTATGAAAAAAAAAAACCATCCACCTATTTCGCCCCGAAACGTTATTGTAGCGTTATACATTTCATAAAATATTTGCAAATGCTCATCGACGTGCGAGGAAATGGTTTCCAGCACCGATAGGGAACCCCGGGAGCGAGAACCTTTTGCACCGTAAATCGCAATCGAAACAAAGCATACATCATAAGGAACGCAAGGCAACAAACGCTCGAGAGCGGGAAGGAAACTAATCAAACAGAAAGTGAACGGCAATAATCACGACCTGCAACTCCCCCTGGTGGGAGGGAAGGGAACCGGAGCCATAATGCTATTATTCCTTCGAGCGAAAACGAGGAACACCACAACGAATGGAGGCGCCCGGTCGTTCGTTCCGTGTTGGTGAAGGAGGCGCGCCCGGGATCTGGTCCGAGATAATATCGAGAAAGTGGATGCTTGAATAAATAACACGGCTAAGAAAGCACAGGCACACAGGCACCGAGGACGGGCCAGCACACCCAAGCGGCAGCGGAGAAATCGACAAGTAATCGGTGGAAAAGTCAGCCTCCACCAGGCCAGCGAAACGGAACGGGCAGGGGCGGGGTGTTCGGGTCGGGGCAGGACACAAAAAGCACAAACAAAGAGCACACAAAAAAAGCACAAAGAATTTGAGGAAAAAATAGATTGCGAGCGGGCTCCCGGGGAGGGAGGGCTCCAGCTCGATGGACGACGACCGAACGGAGATCCGTTTGGGAAAATATTTACCGACTCATACTCCGGCGTGGCGGTGAACTGCGTTAGCGCGAGGGGCAGTGTCGAGTCGAGGTGGCGATGTTGTTGTTAGCGAGATGTGGTGAAGGTGAGTTTTTATTTCCACATTCGTACACAGTTTGTTGCAGTTAGTTGAGTTGTTATTACATATTGATGCAGAGCACGGTTGTTTTGTGGGTTAGTATGGCACGCGATGTTTCAATGTCAGATCACATCCGGAAGCGTCAGAGGTGGAGGGGGTGGAAAGAGTTTGAGAAGAAGAAAATGCATTAGTGAAAGGTGGACCTGAACGGGAAAAAGGTAGACACAAAAAACACAACAAAAGTAGATATAGTCCTTTGGATGGGTTCTTGTGCTCGTCCTTGACGGGAGTTTGTTTTGAAATTTCCTGATAATTCTTTTACTGCCTCCATCACCCTCGGTCACGAAAACACGGAACCAACTATCCATGGAGTTTCCTTTCCCTAGGAAAACGAACGCGGGAACGGTTTGAGGAGTGTTTGAGGTGACGATTTACTTGTTTACGTTTACGCTAGCATCCACATAAGGGATGCCAAGGCCCGGCGGTAAGGCAAAAATATGAAAATATTATCCCGGCTTATCTATGATCAGGTTTCAGGAGGGACAGGAAAGGGAAAGAAGAGCAGTTGAGGCAAGCAAGCAAGAGCTATGGCACTGTTGAAGGATGTCCCTGGTCTCACTGGAAGCGGGAAGAACGAGCCATACTCGAAAGAATAGAAGAAGAAAAAAACATAGGGAAAGGGATTTTTATTTACAAACTGCTCAACAAACGACAGAAGCTTAACGGCACCATTGAGGCACACCCCGTCGCGTGGTGGTAGTTTTGCACTGGCAGCGCAAGATAGACGCATCTAGTTTCCCCCCCCGGAAGGGAGACAGTTCCTAGTTTCGCCTCCGCAGCGAACCGAAGGGAATGAATATAAAAAAGGCACGATAATAATAAAAAAAAAAAAACCAAAACAAAATAAAGCACACAGTACTACCACCCCAAACCCAAGGGAGGAGGAGGGGGGAGAGTTTGCTTTCCCGGTTGGTTGGTAATGAAGAGCCGTTTTAAATTATAAATATTGGATTATTATTCCTGCACGGGCGAAAGCGAGCGAGGAACGAACACGCGGGAACATAAATTCCAATGACAGCGATTGCACAATAAATTTTATTCCGTGCTCGTGCACTAGCCACTCGGTGCGGGGCGAATGAGGGAAGAGAGAGAGAAAGAGAGGGAGGAGAGGTGAGGTCAAGCGTCCCGGAAAGGTTGATGAAGGATCTTTTTTTCACGTTTCTCGCCCGTTTTTTTTCGATTTAGTATGCGTCAGTATGCGCGGTACAGTTTCTTTTGTTTTATGAAGCCGGATTTTGAACGCGCACGGCACGAGCGGGAGCGATGCGAAAGTTTTGTTTGATGTTTTCGTATCCACCCGCGTGCGCTTGGCTTTGTTTGTTAGTAGATTTTTTTTTGTCATTCTACGCTTCCGATGCTTTTGCGCAAAATAAATTGTGCCGATCGAAAATGGGAATGAAAAATGTTTATCCGTTCCACTAGGGCAATGTTTGCTTCGATGGGCCGCGAACGAATGGAATCGATAGAGATCGAACTTTGGTCGGGGTTCGTCGCCTGCTTCGATGTGTCCGTCGGTTGTAAGCGTGTTCCGGTTAGTTCCT
>JXWZ01005367.1:0-10466 GCA_000956215.1 Anopheles farauti No. 4 | reverse complement strand
CCTTTTTCCGGCTTAAGAAATAAACCAACCTTCACACGATCATCGTAGTGTGCGGTGGCCGTCGCCACCGCCAACGTCGATTGAATGTATGTGTGGTGAGCCCTTGGTGGGGACCCTTTTATGTGTGTTCGTGTGGTGTATTTCCTGTTTTCTCGCTCGTGGTTTCCGCGAACCGGAGGCGTCGGGTTTGGGTTTTTTTTGTCGATATTTTGTCTCTGGGTTTTTAGTTTTAGTTGGAAAGCTAGAAAAACCCAGTCTTACAGGGAGATATTTTTTTGGCATTCTGCTTTCGGGTTTCGGGCGCACAAACGCTTAACCACACACTGACCTCACAAACACACACACATTCACGCTGGACTTAGGAGGTGGAAGAGGAGCAAGTGTTTGGTTTGCCCTCCTCTAATTTCACTGCTTGCCACCGCGCCACGCACAAGCGTTCCTTTATTTCCCAGGTCCTTTTTATTCGTTCGACCTGCCGTTGCAGAACATGGTGTTATTGCACTGCTCCTGCCCAAAATCATGTAACTCCCATGAGAGGAGGGGGGGGGGGGGCAGTGATGAAGTCATGCGAAAAGCCGAAACCTCCACCCGGTCCTTCAACTCCTCCTTTCGGCATCTTTCCCTACCGGCAAGGGCACGAGCGACTAAACGGGGAAAAAAACTGTCAAAAACAGAATACCTCGTCTAGTTGGTGAGGAACGCACGAGAGGAAGGGCGGAAGGTGCAAGAGAAGATGAGTAGGCTTACGCGAACCAAATCTCCCGCTCGCTCTTCAGCCTGCCTTTTCTCGCTGTATGTGCTACGTTCTAATAAATGGCAAAATATATCCCCTTTCATACTCTCCTCGTCATGTAATATGGAATAGCTAGGAGGGCCTACCCTTCAATCACGTGTCTACAACTTTTGCTTCTATTGCTACTGTATGTGTGTCTGTGTGTTTGGTAGCATCATTATCATTGCTATTATTATATCCCGAGCGTAAACAGGGAGTCTGCTGCGAGAGGAGCCGTCCCAGGAGGATGGGGTTTGAAAAATACATAGAAAATTCGAGGACCGCTTCCACTGAACTGAATGATGTACAAGTATTTCGTTCCGGCAGTGGCTAAACGACGAAACGACCCTCCCGGATGTGGCGGTAGTTTCGCCCAAATACTGCACCGCACATTTGTGCTCTTGTATTCCATATTTGTAGCATTAGTTACTAAATGCTTACCGCCCGAGATCGCGCAGCAGCAAACAACCGATCGACGGGCAAACAACTTTCAAGATCTGGCAGCAACAGCAAGAGCGGCTCACGTTTCTCGACACGGCTCGACTCTTATGCGCTAGCTAGAAAATAAAAGCAAGAGCAGCATATCTTAACAGCGGAACAACATGAGACTCTGTCGCCTCAACAGAACCATCGTCAACTGTACCGTGAACAGGGAGGGAAGGGAGGGCAGGGTCGCGGACGAATGACGGTGCGAGCAAAAGTGAGAGAAAAAGCGATAAAAATCGCGCTCTTTTACGACGCTGCCGATGAGAACAGACGATGTTGCTGTGCTTCTGTGTTGATCGCTACGAGTGTGCTTGTGTGCCTGGTAGATCCCGACGGCGACAAAAAAAAACACACACACAACACACTCACTAACATATGTGTAGAAACAGAACAGAAGTATTTGTTCTTCGTCGTGTTCCTCCAGCCTTCCAGCTTTTTCCGTTCAGCGTCTCACATATTTTTATGCGATCACGATCGTTCACGGCACTTTTGGTGGTTTCCCTTTTTCATTCGCCGCTGATTGGGGAGGATTTCGAGAGAGTTTTCATCAGTTCTGTTAATTTTATAAGGTATAAATTGTATACAGAACAAAACAATCGTAGCAACCGTAGCAAAACAGAATTCCTAGCAAACAACAACATTCGTCGAGTGGCGCCATCTCGTGGCGTGTAGCACAACTAATAATCATATATTTTGACAGTTCTCGATATTTTCGATTGATTTTTATTTTGTAAACATTGTTTAGGTCAATCCGCATTAAAAGACGTTGGAAATGTGCTTCGATTTGATATAAAAGACATTGTTTTGTTATAGTATAAGGTTTGAGGTGGTTCTGTGAGAAACTATACTGAAAGAAACTTAAAGAACTGTGCCTTCTATCCTCAAGCAGATGCATTTACTATGTACGTCGTGACAAACACGGCGCTACAAGACGGATAAAAGCAATTAAACATAACCCCGAAGTGAATTGTGAACATTAGGTTACAGTGAGACCCATAAAGATATGGGCCCAAAAACGTCCCTCCTGCTCTGGTGCTTTTATTTAGAAGCCAAATTGTTCCCAAGGGCAGAGAATGTTCCTTCTCTCAGCGGTCCCTTTAGCGGGCCCTCTTTACGGGTGTTCGAGATCGGTAAGACCCAGCCGAGGGATAAACCTCAACATACAGAAAAACATAAATGAAAGAAAGGCGACACTTCGTCTTCGCGTACCCTGCCCGTGTCAGCGCCATACGGCACAAAATTGAATTCACAATTTTTATACCTTTCCTGCACTCCCTAGGAACCGGGAAGGAAGCGAACGTAAAACGGTGGAATAAAGGTGGTAGTGGAAACACATTTCCATTTCCTTTTCCCGGTGCGGTTGTTTCTCTGCTTCCTTGTTAAAGAGGACAATCGAGCTAGTGTGTATGTGAGAAAGAGAGGGAGCGAAAACAACAGCTTGACAACTCATTCAATCATGCATTAATCATGATCCTTTCGGCAGGCTTTCGGTGGCCTAAAATAAGTTCACGTTCGTTATTTTTTCTTTGCTTCCTTCGCCTCATTGCGTGCAACTCAAAATTTTCATCAATCGGAGAACCGCTGGTACGGGGAAAAGCTGGAGCAACAGAATCAAAAACATTCAATTGATTGAAAGTGGTTCATTTTTGACTGGATTTTGCAGTAAAGCCAGTACGGGCAGCCAAAAAAAAAAGAAAATTTTTTGATCCGAAAATCGCCGGTGGAAAAAAATCGTAGTATCTTTTTTAGTTTGCTGTCAAAAGCGAAATTTTGATGCCTGCATCAGAGCGAAAAAAACACACTCACACACACACACGAAACGTGTAATCATAATGAAACAGTCATGTGTGTTCGTACGCAAGCTTCTTCAATTATTAATATCCTGCTGAAATATTCCCTGTTATGATGAATATAAATAGTCACGCTGCTGGTGCTGTTGGAAAAGCAGAAAGGATTCAAAAAAGGGGAAAAAACACTCCTATACATTCCCGGAAATACCACCGTCCCGCTTGATGATCGACTGACAATCTCGCAATTTTTCGTTGTTTGGAAAATTTGCCTTGTTGCGCTTTCCGACATGATGTGGCGCTCGGTTTTTTTTTCTCCCCTCGCAAAGGCCAAAACTCAAAGCACAAGATTATATTTATAAAAAAGGACGAAAGCGTCCTTAAATCCATCAGCGTGGCCGCTCGTACCGCCCGCTGGAAGGCCTGATTGGAGGCAGCATTTGTGTTTTGGGGCGGGCGGAAAGGGTGGAGCTGATTGGTTGAGCGCGTTGAGTCCTGCCAATAGACAGTAGGCAGCTTTTTCCCGAACACCACGTGAAAGGGGGTGGTCGCAACGTGGTGGTCTCCTCCGTTTCGGTTTCGCATTGAAGCGGGTTTTTCGGGGGCCCGTTTTGTTCCACTTGCACTTTAATCGCATCGGAAATCGCACATCCATCCGGATCGGATGCGGCCAAACACACACACACACACACACACGCGCACACGGGCACCAATGGCTTCACAAGCGCACAAAAGCACCTGCACCGAAGGGGATGGGGAAGGAAAGGGAAAAGGAAAAAATAACATCGAAAATATACCCCGTAAACGAAACGGGAAATGGGATGCCGGTCGCTCTTTCAAATGCCCAATCGGAGATAGAGGGGGGAAGAATTGGGGCACGATGTGCGGGGTGTAATGGCCATCAGTATCAGTAAATGGGCACCGGGGCAAGCATGAAGAGGCCTGGGGGGGCTGGGAAAAGCGAGAGTCGTCCGCAGCAACCGGCGAATGTCCCGAAGTCCGGAGAGAGCATAATCATGTTTCAATTGCGCCCGCAATACGATTCCAACCACCACCACCACCGCCAACTAGCTCTCGTTGGCCCCCCGGAACTGGTGTGGGGTTTTGTGTGTATGTGTGCTCTCCGGGATTACCTTCATCTCGTTGTATTACCCCGTCCCCCTGGCCGCCACCAAGGACGGAACGGAATCGAAAATCCGGATCACCCGGCCCGACTGCTTCTCCACCGTTTTCGAGGAGTCGCAGGACAGCACAAACAATAAAAAAGGAACAAAACACACACATACACACACCGAAACAAGAGAAACGGAAACGGGCAGGCGAAAAAAATAATACGACACACACACACAATCCTCGCCACTCGCATAAAACACACAGCGGAGGTGGAGGTGCTGCCGCAAAAACGAATCGCCGGAGCTCAATCCGGAGTCGCTTCCTCCTGGAGGACGCGTTTTTTTCTTTTCTCTCCCCCTCTCTCTCTCTCTTTCTCTCTTTCACGCTCCCCTTTTAATGCTTTTGCCCCCAAACGGTGTGCGGCCTCGATCCCGGCTTCTCAATCTTTCGCCACCATCCTCCGGTCCGGTTCCTCCTGTTTTTGAGGGCCGGCTATTTTGGTACTGTTTGTTTGACTGTGGCGGTGCAAAACGAGTGGAACGAGCGAGCGAGCGAGCGAAAACGAGAACGAGAACACGAGCGCAATGCACAATTGCATTTTATGGTTAAACTGGCTCGGCTGTGTGGGGTTCGTTGATGCCGCCGCCGCTGCAGCAACGGTTTTGGAACCTTTGCGCGGCAAACCCTGTCTCGCTTTGCCCACACAAAACTCGCGCCAGAGATGGTGATCGGGCCCCGGGTCTAGCCCGGGCCTGCTGCCCCATCGTTCGGTGCGGGGCCGGTTCGTAGACAAAAAATCAATAAAATCCAACTACTGGCGACGACGGGCAGTCAGCCGATGATGCCGCCGACGTTTTTGCGGCGGCTCGTGCTTAGGGTTAGCGGTCCCCCTTTTCCCTAATACTCTCTCCCCACCCCCCTCCCTCCCGCCGGGGTCAACCGATGATGTTGTACTCGCCGTATGGTTTACGCTGTAGATATGATTTCCATCTTGAGACTTTTGTGTTGTGCCAAAATGTTTAGCGACTTGGAAGCGATTTCGTGTGATCGATTGTAACTTGTATGCCCTCCGTTTGCTGCTCGACACGAAGAAAATGAGGGGCCGCTCGTTGGAGAGAAGCTGCTCCAGATGGAAGAGTTACGAGAAATGTCTAAATATCGATAGAAAAAATTAATACAAATTAAATCCCTAAAAATATTAAAAATGTTAATAAAAACAGGCTGACTCTCTTAAACAAATCGAGAATGAATTTGAATATCAAAACAGTTTGTTCAAAACGGATTTTTTGCTGGTTGTGATCATGATCATCTTCATGATTATTTGTGATTTGTATTCATTACTCATTAATTTAGTTCACTCCACAATTCACTGGTTCGATTCCAATTTATTCTATCTTAAATGTTCATTTCAAATTCATAACTTGATTTAAATTATGACTTGATTTGTGAGGTTAACATGTTTGGTATCCACGCCAACAGTGGCTATTCAAAAAAGAATCAATAATTGAATTATTAAACGATCGGTTTGTGTTCATTGTTTAAATACAAATATTAGATATAAGGTAGAATGTATACATTATTTTACTTTACTTTGGAAGGATTCCAGTATATTATGAATGAATACACGTCGAAAAATAACTACTTACTGATGGAAGTGATCCAAAAAGGGTCCTAATTATACGGTGTATCATCTCAATATATTACCATTAGCTATACGTCTCTATTTTTGCATATATTGTTATGCGATGCTGCAAGTTTCTTCGACTCGTCTTTTTCGTCCGATCAAATCAGTGTGTCGAACATGATCCACACCCGGCCCGTGAATGATCGTACGATGGTGCGCGAAGAAGGGACCATAAATGTCTCTTCCCTCTCGATTTCAATATCTTCGGTTCGAGTGGGCCATAAAAATAGGCTGCTTTTGCTTCGCTTTCTATCCGCGAGCACGGGCGAAGGTTGCATCTTTCGATTGGGATTGCAATGGCAAGCTTTCGTGTGCTGTGTGGCGTCCGGGTTTCGTTTTGCGTATGACTGTGAATTAAAGTATTGCTGCAGTATGCACCGTGGGTCGTAAAAAGAAGTGCTTCGTTTTTGGCACTGCAGATTGCACCTACTTGCTAAACTTTTGCCCCGTGGCGAGGTTTGCACATCTCGTATCTCTTCCCGCGGCGAATTTATTTATGACACCGAACCGAGCGCCTTGTGAAACGAAGATTCGTTTCTTCTTTCGATCTTTGTGTGTTTTCAACGACTCACTTTTATATTTTGGGTCGCATAAGTTGCCCCACGGCTGGCTCCGCTGGCTTCAGGACGGGACTGCCGGCTAATTTGAGCCGCTCTTTAAACCATTGCATTAAAGTCATTACGGAGGAAAATAAAAATTATTTTTACAGCATTGTTATGCATGTCCACCAGCAAAAAAAAAATAAGTAAAAAGAAACAGAAAAGCAACGACCCACAGCTCATTTCCATGCAAATGCGCGGTTTGTCGTTGCAGCGTGCTTAAACCGGAGAAGAAAAGGACTCTGATAGGTTTCAAACATTTCGTAAAACAATAACCGGCGCAGGCAGCGGCAGGACTCGTCCGACCGGGTACTAGAACTGCTTTTGCTGCCACGGAAGCTTTCTGCTCCAGACTGCCCGGACGATCCATCATTCCGGTTCGTTGGGAGGGAGGGGGGGGGGGGGGTTTTGTTTCCCCCCTCTTTTTTTTGCTTCCTTCTTAAACCGCTTTACCGTGTCCCGAACGCTAATTGTCGCGAGACACATCGCATTATGTCACGGGGAGGAGAGTTGGTCGGTCTGTCTTCTCTGCCGCGGAGAAAGAACGCACCGTGTGTCTAGTGCAGTGGTCGGCAACCGATCGCTGAGCGTTGAAATGCGCCGAAAAGTAACGGAATGAAATCTCCACAGTTCGAACAAGATGCTTTAAGTATCTAAATTGTACGAAAAAAAAAACCTTTAGTCATCTTCTTTTTTTTGTTTCTCATTTGCCGACCACTGGACTTAGTTCAGTGGTTCTTTTCCACCTCTATTGCCCGCTTCTGCCACAGGTCCTGCTGCTTTAGATTAATATTTTCCACCGGATGGGACAAATTCGTGATAAAGGCAGCTTTACTTCTTCATCCCGCACAGTAGCGCACATTCACATTCGGCGCGGTTCTGGGTTGGAAAGAAGAAAGAAGGATCGCCATTTTTTTTTTATAATTAACATTTTAAAAAGAACCATTTGGCGGAGTGTAACAAAAAGAAAGTAAAAAATAAAGCAAGGAAGTAAAACTAGAATCTAGCAACACTTTCGCTCCCTCTCCCAGGGGAAGTCTTATGGGCGAACCATCGTTTGGGGAACGAAGCTACGTCCTTTTATTGACTCCGACTCGCTGCCAGGTTTCGTTTGCCGGTGGTCGAGTCTTTGTTGTTATCATAGTGCTCCGTACAAGTCCTCCATTCTGCACCGTTCGTACAGCAGCATCAACCATGAGTGTGTGAGCCATAAATTCCACCGGAACGTGGCCAACTCCCAAACTGCAAAACCGTCATAACCGCGGGTGCGTTGTGTTTGGTTTTTTTTTTCGCCCATACTTTCGCCTCCCAGGGTGGAGGTTTTTTTTAAATATTTTTTTTTGTTATCTTTCTGCTTCCCTGTCCTCTGCATTCGAGCCAGCGCGGTTGAGCACAAAAGACGCCGCAAAAAACCGGTTCCACGCTCGGGACACGATCATAATTGGACGCGCGAAACGACGACCCCCAAACGACGGAACCTTATGTGTGTGTCCCTTATCGAGGAAATGAAAATTAAAACAAACAGAAAAAAAGGGTACAACAATAGTGGGCCAACAAGCGCCACGCTATGCCCGCTAGGTGTCCTCCCGGGAGGGGCGGCTTTTTCGCTTACGGGAGCAATTTTCCTCCCGCAGGCAGCTTGTGTCAGCGGCGTCCAGTGAGCCGTGGACGTTCGCATCGTATCCATCAAGCGTGTACAGACTAATGGTCGCGAAAGAGACTGATGGATTCTGAGTCCTCTTCCCGGGAGTCTCGCGGGGCTTTAGCGACGCGACAAATCCGCGAGGTCATACCGTGTGTGTGTGTGTGTGTGTGTGTGGAGAGAAGGACAAGTTGCAACTTATCGGTTCTTGCAGTGGGAAGGAAATGTATCCTCCCATTCATATCATTCCGCTGCAACCAACAGACGAATCGTTCCACCCATAAAAACTCGTTCTACTGCCGAGCTGTCGTTGTTGTTCGGGAAGAGGCCGATAGGGTTGCGCTATATATGATGGATGAGTTTTTCCGACCGTCGTTGAGTTATGACGTAGTGTGAACAAAATTTTAATTGAACCACCGAAACATGGTGCTCTCTTCTCCGGTGGTGGGTGGGGTCCTTATCTTCTTCTCTTCGTGTTTGCGCACGGTTGGCCTTTTCGTCATCGGCTTAGAAAATGGCTCGTTATGAGTTTTTGTAGTTAAAAACGAAAAAAGAAAAAAAAAAAGAAACGCACAATAGACTTGGAAATAGCACGGGTAGGGAAGAGGGAAAAAGGGAGCAAATTTGCAATCTCGAATTCTGATTCGAATTTTCGTCCCCGACTGGGGAAGAACGAAAACAATAGGAAGAACGATTGTTTTAGAAACTAATTTCAGTATTATCTTATTTCACACACATCGCCCGCTCATGCACACCAACACACACACGCGTGCAGGAGATTATGGGTGAAAACTTTTCACCCCTCCATCATGTGCTCGGTCGGTGAAATGGACAACTTTTCGACTTTGAAGTAGAAAAGGCAGAGCAGCCCATCCCATCGAAACGGAACTGTGGAAATGGAAATTCAAATGCAGCTCTTAAAAAAAAAAAAAAAAATGGTGGCCACGAGCGAGCCGGAGAAACCCCGCAAAGGGGTTATATTTAATTTGTCAAAAATACTTGCCCAGCAATGGGAGCGGCCGAAGCGAAGCGCCCGTGTTTTATGAGGTTCTGTTTTAATGTGGTGCAATTTTCGGGCCAAAGACCCGCCGCCGACACCCGAAATGCAATCACGACACGTTTCGCTGCTCGTCTGCGGGGAAGAAATCGTCCCGAGCAACACTTTCTTCAGCTCGCTGGCAGCTTCCGCTCCCTCCTCCCAAGGGGTGAGAGGGGTTTTTTAGCACTCCCCACAGTCTCATTATTTCACTAGCAGTAATTAGTTTCCTTGAGGGTTTTTTTTGCTGGCCCCAAAAACCGTTCTCTCGCCGGTTGCGCTTCTTGTGTCGCATGCATTTCTGTTTTGTTTGGGAAGCTTGCTGCTCCTGTTTGCTTGCGGTTTCTCTGGAAAGGCTTACACATCCGACCCCGCTCTCGGTTGGCTTGATCCCGTGTCCCGGCCGCAAACCGTTGGTTGAAAGGGAAGTCGGATCGGATGGGGAAAATGGGTTGGGGAAAAACTTCTTAATTTCGTTCCTTCCGTATCTGCGCCTTCCGGTGAAGGAGGATTTCGGAAACGGGAGAGCAGCAAAAGGCGTGTGGGATCGGGGATCTCATTTATCTCTCCTTTGGTCGGTGTCGTCGTCGTGTGCGACGTCTTTGGATTTTCCTTGTTTTTTTTTGCACCTCCCGACACCGGGTTGGAATAAATCCGTTTCCGTTCTATTTCTTGACTCCTCATCATGCGACCCAAGCAAAAGGCAAAGCGTCAGCATCTTTCTCGCGCCATGTGTCAACCACATCATCATCGCGCTTCGTCATCATCATCATCATCGCCACCAGTGCTGAGATTGAAAATGACCTTCCGTTTTCTCACACACTCTCTCTCTCTCTCTTCCTCTCCTGTTCCAGACCGGATGCAACGCTGCAGGCGATCGTGTACAAGCTGGTGCCGGGGCTGTACGAAAATGAGCTGCGCCGGCGGCGAGCCTTCTACCGGGTGCACCCGGAAATGGCCGCCATCGCGACACCGGAGCAACGCGGCGAGGACACGGAGTATCTCATCTTCAGCCCGACCGAGAAGATTTCGCTATCGCTGGAGTACGCCGAAAAGTAAGTGTCTCTTCCGCCAACCGCCCGAGCGGGTCCCGATATAATAATACGCCCTTTCCCTCCTCCGGTGGCAAACGGCAGCTTTGGAGAATCAATTTTCATCTCATTAATTTTTGTGCTTGGTGCACGCGGCGGGACGGGCTTTTGCCGATTCCGATTCTTGCTTAGCGACAACGATAGCTTGTTGTGATTTCGGCATGCATCGTCTGCTTTAATGTTATCTTTAGGGATTTATATAATTGCGTGGCCCGGTTTTCTTTTCCCGGCCCCATTCGCTAAAGACGGGTCCCCT
>JXWZ01005365.1:0-15929 GCA_000956215.1 Anopheles farauti No. 4 | reverse complement strand
TTTCCAATCATCGACACTCATTACTGTACCGCAGGTTTTCGTAGCGGACGGATCATAAGTGTATCGGGCTTGCGTAAAGCGGCACTTGTTAGCCGACGCTTTCTAGCAAACAAGACGCTACCGGCATCATCAAGAGTACATACTTTTACTCTCACTTACCAAAACACTCTCACTCCAGACTGGTTGGGCGCAGAGTGTAGCAGAGTTTTTGAGTTTCATCGGCACCGTGCATCGCCCGCTACTGTATGCACAAGCGATGATTAATGAGCGTTTGGCCTTTTCATCTAATTTAATTTGTACCTTCAAGCCGATCTCACAAATCCGATGCCGCCGGGCTGTATCACCGTACCGGCTCGCGGGCATTTGGTCAGCGTGCAGAGGCAAGGAAGAAAATCCAAGATTGTCTTAACCTAAATTTTGATAAATTACGTCTGTTTTGGATTTTTTTTTTGCGATGAAACTGAAGCAAATGCAATTTTATTGCCACGCTGTTCATCGTGGCGTGTGGTTGCTACAATTTAATTTTTTGTTGCTTATAACACCCATTTCTATAGCTTTGGAAAGTGATGCACTTGCTCGAGGGGAGTCTTCTTCAATGAACTACTTCATTTCAACCGTAATGAAGCTCTGGTGAGGCCGAGAGAAGGGTTCCATTAGACAGCAGGGGGATGAAAAAAAAAAAAACTTCGGTAGCTAGGTTACTGTCGTTGAGACGACCCGATCGGATTGGATCGCCGCGGTCGGTAGCGTAAGTGTTGCGACACTTTCCTGCGTTTATATTTTGCCACCGTAAAACGATGGTAATCACCGGACAACGCGGTGTGTTGTACTAGCTACTGTTGGGGCCGCTGTACCTTACTAAAAGAAGGCATAATTTCACGGCCCAAGAGTAACCGCAAAAACTAAACTACCCCTGCCACCCCTTACAACGCACATCATCGGCGGGGCATGGGGAATTTTCCGCCGAAAACAGATGAGAGCGAGCGTCCGGGGAAGCTGCAATCAAAAGTGAAATTAACGTTAACCTCATCAATAATGATCATTACTCTAATTTTACCCATTATTCAACAATTACCGATACGATTCGGTTGAGCTGAGCCGAGAGCGAAACTGGCGCCCGGTTTGAGCTCGAAACGGGTTTATTGATGCATCCGGTCGTATACAAATTGTATCAATTTGAAATACCAGTTCAACCGTAAACCTTTGCGCACGCAACATGAGCGAAGATTAGTGATCCAGAATGTTTTCGAATCGTTTGACCAAAATCGAGCAGTTCGCAAGCGCATAAGCGATGAGTGCGCTTCCCGTTTAATTTCCGCACCATAAACAGCACCAGGGCAATTTTCAATGTTTTAGGTCAATTTCTCACACAAACAGCTATCCAGGGCGGTTTGCATCCCGAGCGGTGCGAGATAGCAGTTAAGTTCCAACACTTGAAAAAACAGCTAAAAAATACCCAAAAGAATTCGTTTTCGCAAAACTGTTGCGTACTCAGCAGGAAGAAAGCGTCTCTAAAACTAATATCAAGCACACCTCCTCCAACCGCACAATGGGAACGGATGTTGATCAATATTAAAGGCGATTAATGTACGGGCCTGCTCCGCAGTGATCTGCCCTCTTGTTTCAGTTGGCTATGGTCATAAAAAAACACACTAACCTTTCGAAATCAGAACACTTGTATCGAACGTCCAATGCCATCGCGAAGATCACAATCATCAGCGCAGCGCAGACTCCACACCGTTCGGTAAATCAGCTCAAGAGCAAGGTTCTCACGTCAATTTGCGATCGACCTGAAGTACTAAATCGAGCCTACAACGGCCTACCAACCAAGCCGAGCAGCAAGCGGAGGTGCTGCCGATTTGACTTCTGCTCCGTTCGCCAGCCACGTAACGTACAGTGATCGACGAAACAAGATCATGAAAGCCTCTCATTTCCTCTTCTGCCTTTCAAGAGCCTTCCAGTGTGCTTCTCCACCTGCCCCGCTGGGTGCGCTGCTCCAGTCTCCAGTCACCGTGAGGGACGCTTGACGACGCTCCAATCGCTTTGAAGATCAATAGATTCATGCTGCTGCTGCTGTTCAGGAACTCTAATCGCACATCAAACTCCATTCAAAACTGGATCGATTGATCCAGTGGATCTAGTGGAACGGTGTCTCACCGTCGGGTGCTACCGCTCTACCTTTAGGCAAATGCTCATCATCAACATCATCACATTCACCACCATGTTTGAGTTGTTCGGCTCGTAAGGAACAGCTATTTGACATCGAGATGTAAAGATGGTAATCTTCCTCAGCAATGTAGACGTCTCTAGGCGATTATTTGTGTTACGCAGAACATTGTCGTGGACCTGCTTACTTTCTTTTTCGCTCTTTAAAGGCCGTCAATACACAAATGGCAGTTAGTACAAAAAGATTATTTAAACTATTTTTCCACAAAGTGCAATCGACAGAATGTTTATACCGTTCAGGCAAAACGTTCTGTGAAGCTTCAACAAGCACAACAATCTAACGGACCCATGCATAAACCATTAATCACTGCTCGAAAAGCGATAATTATCACCATGAGCCAAAGCAAACAACAAATTCGTAGAGCTCTTCAAGGAAAAATGGTTCACAAAGCGCACTACACCGAACGGTAGCAGGTCCGTAAGATAATTTGACGTTACCACTCCACCGTGAGCTTCCAGCGAACAGGAAAGTATCGCTCATAAATCATTGCACGTGAAAAAATACTGGAGCTACCGTAGTAGACCTTTGTAGTAGGTATTCATACCAGGCCTAAGTCAAGGAATGGTTAATGCCTAATTAGACACCGTAGGTGGGCTGAGTGATGAAGAAACCATAGGTCGATGTTACAACAAAGAGCAGCTGGATGGTTTGTAGAGGAAATAAAAACAGAACATCATAAAGTTAAGCCCAGTCAACATTTTAAGACCATCGTTTCCACTCAAGGAAAAGCTTGTTCGCTTGTTTAACTGAAACATTTTGGGGCATTGATAACTTTAATTTGAAAAGAATGGATTTCAAACCGCTGCGACTTTCTACCGAGCACCGGTTCGGCACGCAAAAAAGGAGTCGTTTTCGAAGCCACCATGGTCGATCGATTGGTTGCACCGCTTGATTTAATGATCCGACTGTTCACACAAAATTGATCAAATGCTACAAAAAGCACACCTTCATGCTGATTCCCGTATGCGCTGCGTCACGCCGCCATTGCGGAAGCTTAAGTAGACACCGCGCGTTCGTCGTGCGTTCGACCCTGGGCGTAAAACCTTCCACCACCTTTTGTGGGCCGCCACCACCGCCGCCACAGCCGCCACCACCGCCGTAGCCGTTCGCACAAAGCGTGCCCAGCGCGGTGAACTCTGAAGAAAGCTTCGTCGCTTCCCGGTTGGCCGGGGCCAATTGCGCGTGGTCAAAGTGTAATTTGTTGAACCATAAATTGGATCAAAAACATCATCAATCAAACAGCGTCGAACCGGTACGTACTTCCCTGACGCTGACGCGATGAGCTCACACTAGGCTATGCAAATCGGTCAACACTGGGCCACCAATTTCGGCAGTCTCGCGCTGTTGTGTATAATTCTTCACCTCCAGCGGGCCTCGTACGGGGCCATATGCCGTACGCGACCTGTTGTTGTATGTCGGACTAGTTTCCTTCGTTATTTTTGTTTTTTTTTTTTGTTTTGTAAGTGTGTGTGTGTGCGTCTCAGTCTCTGTAGCGAACGTTCCACTAGCGTGGAGTGGAAGGTGACCGATTTGTTTACCTTGAATGAATCAAGATGATGGAACAAGTACTTGGTTTCTGGTTGGTCCATTGGAACCGGACCACATTAGCACGATGGTTTTACCCTTTCAGCCAGTCTACTGCATTTTACGTTTAGTTTTGGAAGTTGAGCGACTGGCTAAGAAAGGTTACAGAATATGACAGGTTCTATGGGCTCTCCGACTCAAACCGCACCTTGACGACCTAATTGTGCAATTACGTACCAATGGTATATTCAACTACTGATTCAGTAATCATATCCTACTTATAATACCGGAATCAAAAATCCGGAAAAAAATCGGAAAGCAAAATCCGGAAGTATGTTTGGGTAAAACTAACGTACTGGAATGTGTAATGCTGATGAGGAGCTGCTTTTATTGGAGCACCTGCGACCTATTGTTGTTAAGTTCATTTCCGTAACAACTTCTCTATATGTACATCCTTTAAATAACGATTATTCATATGCAAACTTTATATAAAGATTCCCACTAGCCCAAGCCAACCATGCAAAAAGCACCGAAACTAAAAATGATCCGCTCGCACGATTCCTCCCTTGCGAAGCCACACAAATGAAGCGATTACATGATGCCCCGATTCCTGCCTTGCAGGATGTCGCTCGCTCGTACCCGTCACTATTTGTCCAGAAACCGTGGAAAAGTTACAGCGAAACGTGGCCGCATGCAAGCGAACCTCACGAAGATCGAAGATCGAATCATAACGAATCCGAAACATCGCCCGGTACGGGAACAAGCCACCGGACATAGGGGATGGCTTTCGCGATCGCGCATCGCGCAGCGATTGAAACATTTAACCCGAGCCATATCGTTGCCGGGACCCACTAGACCCTATAACCAGCATCACGTGAAAGTCTTCCATAACTATAAAATTATTTCACCTTCGCGCGATTCACACCGCTGGCAGGCGCTGGCAGAAGAGCTCCGCAGACCGGCGTCGGTCTCTGGCCCGAGCGCTCTAATGATTGTTCATAAAAACTGATGGCATTATTATTATTAAACTGGCACGTTTCGCAAAGAAGCCGTTCTCGGAGACCCTTGATCTCGGCATTGTCGGAGCCACTCGTATGACTTTCGTCATGCTGATGCTGTAGCCTTTCTTCAGAGGTTTATTAAATTATTATCACACACCGCAGATCGCATCCGTCGCGAAGTCTCATGTGGGACATTTTCCGCAATGTTGTTCTCGTATTTATATGTCACATTACTGAGCACTGTAATTTTGTAAACATATCGTTCCATACCCAGGTTTAGTTTGTTACCTACAAGCTGGCCGGTAGTTGGCGAACCCAACTGTACTCCTGCTGCCTGCTGATAATTCGCGCTGGTTGACATCGGCGATCTTTTGTGTGATCGATTCGATTCTGTTTTATCATTTCCTGCCCAGTGTTCCTTGCCGCCACGAATATTGGCTTGACCTGACCGGTTAACTTTGTCGAGGGACATGAAACCACCTTCCTGTACTACTAAATATTGTTGCAAACGATTCGTATTTTGTTTCTCACCACTACGCCTGAACCAATATGAACCCTATGCTGATTATTAAGAGCAGAACTGACCTGAGTTCAATAGTGCTTGATCACAGGTCTACATCGACGGCGATGATGATGATGATGATGATCGGCCTCCTTCTTACCTTGGGGCGCATGTTCTTCATCATCACTGGCCTCAAAGCACCCCAAACGTTCCGGATGGCGTCTCGAAGGTGAAAAAGGTGTTCCCTCGACCGGTGAGTGCTGAATACCCTAAATAGTGGCCTACCATTTAGTGCCGGGCGGTTTCGACGGTGCCCAGACTCACTGGACCCCACCATAAAAAGGTTATAAATCCTTATAAAGTTATATTTTCGAGTAAACATAAAAATTTATAACTTTATTACGAGATTTGCGCTTCGGACTATGGGGTTTTTTTTTCCTTCTCCTCCAGCCGTTTTGGTTGTGAGTTGGCCTTCTTTTCTACACTGTTCCGTACCATTCCCGTTTCGTGCGTCGAAGCGATGCGCCTTTTTTGTTGTTGTTGTTGTTGTTGTTGCTGCGATTTCAGATGCAATTCGCGCGATAGCTCAATTCGACCCCGGCGAACGCACATCCTTGCCGAAATTCTGATCTGCACGGACGGGACATATTTGGGTGTACCGTTTTACGTTCAGGTGTTTGGTGTTTTTTGGGGTGTAGTCTTTTTATTTTGATTGCTGCCCCGTGATTGAACCAATTTCGTGCGATTGATTATACGTCCCACAGCACAGAACGTGCCCTTGCTGGCTGCTCTTTTGCTTTCGCGCTGGACACACAAGCGCACACATGCACATCGCCTCGATTCGGTCGTTTATCACGTTTTATCGCGCTCTTCGGCACTTGATTGATGTTTCGGAAAGTGTTGAAAGTGGATGTGGCGCGTTAAGGGCATACTGCTTTGGATTGGCTAGTAAATAGTGCCTGCGAGTAAGATCGTGCTGATTGCATATTTGATTAGCAGTATCCACCGCAGCGGAAATTGGATTTGCAGCATTTACTGCCTAATGAAATTTGACCAATCATGACGCAGGTGCATCCTGACGATCGATTCCCCAAAACGGTCTTCTTGGGTAAAAAATTCATAACAAAGTTATATTTTTATGGTTACTTAAAATTATTATTAGATTTAAAACAAAATCTTATTACCTTGCATCCTTCGCATGTGAATGCTCCAAAATGAAATCCTGCTGCTGGTTCCCCGCACACCTTACACTGTTGATTCATCTATAAATGAAAGAAAGCAAGGATACATTATCGGCTTGTTTGTGTAATTTTTTCCTCTTTGGATTGTATTGGATTTTTGGTAAATTTTCTGTCTTATTGAAGAATTTTAAAAAAACAAGCGAAATATTAGAGCGCAACGCAAACGAGAATTGCGAAATTTACTTACTACACGGGTTTACAAATTTTTAGTTGATGCCTTACTTTACACTACTTATCACGTACACACGTAGACAATACAGAGAATGCTATGAAATCTTTGTCTGCATTATGACTTCCTGCAGCAAAAAGCTACCAGCTGAGCACATGAATCACTGACAAATGAACATCTTCGAACCAATATCCCCTGCGGCAGAATAATAATTACTCCTTTCGCCACTCTATCAGAAAGCGTAAGCACAAGCGCAACACGCTGTCAACTGTGTTCAGCGCTTCAGTGCGCACCGAATCATTACAGCCTCATTACCATTCATGAGAGCACGCGGTTGTGAACAGTGATGCGCATTTGTCAGCATTCGCACTAGCGCAACGCGCACCGTACCGTTTCGCCAGCCAGCCAGCCAGCCAGCCAGAGTGCCAGAGTGCCAGAGAGCCATCCGGCAGCGGCAACTTGGCGGCATGAAGGGCTATCGATTGGAATGCGACTGTATGACAGTTTTTTTTTTTTTTTTTGTACAACACCACGGCCACAGATTGGAAGCAATTCTCCTGGGAGGTAACATTTCCATGTAATTTTATTCCGCTTTTGCCGCAAATTAGATTATTGTCGGAACGCAACCAGGCCGCTGTCAGTCAAAGGCATCCTGACGATATCTCGCAGCCCATTGCCTATGGATGAGCCACGCTCAGACATTCACTTCCACATAGTTTCATACTGTACGAAAGAAATCGGTTTTTTTTCATTGAGAGTGCAGAAAAATCAGTCATAAACACGTTTTAACAACTTCACACTGTTCTTTGATAGAAGCATGCTTGGAATCAATATTAATGTATAGCGTGAGGAACTATTTTAAATTCTTGTTCATAAGTTCCTATTTCAATAATAACATACTTTTTGTGTAACTATTAAATGACTATTTTGTTGTTTATTTTTATTTTTTGTTATTACAATAAAAAAATTACTAGGTGCTATCCATGAATACCAAATAATATAATCCGCTTTGATCGAAGTTGGAAAATGAAACCAATTGTTTTACTTCTCACACGCACGTATGCTTCAGGGGAATATGTCCATTGAAACAACCGTACTGTGTCTTAGCATCATAAACAAACCATTTCGCATGTACGATTCCGCCTCCAACAAGCACGCAGGGCAGTTAGTGTGCCCGAGATAATAGATTCTCCACTGCAAACCACACAGCCAATGGAATCAAAAAATAATCGGCTCCCGGTCACCGAGCCGGCACGCTGCATCTAGCTTACCGCATCGGCATGGCAACTGCTACAAATTTGATCCCCTTCTGCGTAGATCGTCCTCGCGACAATCTGTTAGCACTTTTATAATGCAATTTATGGGCTGTTGTGCGGCATCTGTGCGTGCCGGCACAATAGCTGGGTACTTTCCGTCGCCATGGTTACCGCCGGGCGACTCTGTTCGCCCCGGCAGGATGGCATTTCGCAGTCTAGTCTCGTTTTATGCGATGCTCTTGGGCTAGCGCACACGGTACACCGCGCCGACCGAACCGATCGCAAACGGTTTGATAAACTCTCCTTACACGATCGTAAAGCAATTTGTATTGAGACTCCATAAAAGGGCTGACAGAGGAAATGGGGCCCCGACTGTCGGCAGACCCAGAACGACACCGAAGTTCAGCGCTACCGCAGTCACACTTGTCCGTAGCTGAAGCGTTTTTTTTTGTTTTGCTGTAGCGAGCGTCTTAGTGCGACTTCGTAGTTGCACACAAAGATGTCAAATGTAAAGCTACCGCCCCGTTGCACCTGTTGGCATTTGGGTTGCATGTGTTTATTCGTTTCCTACTACAACAATCACGATAATTACAAGGTCACGGTTTGGCGAATTTGTACGTAAGAAAGTGATTCCGAGATTGAAGTACTCGTTTTGTGGTTTGGATATATTGAAGCAGTTTGGTGGGCAGTTTTCTGGTCTTAATGTGTAGAAAGGCCGTTAAACCAACAATTTACAGAGCTTCTAATAAAAACAATGCTCTTGCATTCCATCTCTGAATCATTATCCGCACCTTATTGGCTATATTGTTATTGTTGGATGTCATAAACGTCAGTTTCTGCGCGGTTTGTTTTCTTTTTTTTGCCGTGAAATTGTTGCTAGATTTTATCAAAACTGACTTTTATGACATCCAACACTAAAAAGAGGACATACCATCGCATAATGGTAATGATACGGACAAATGAGTGATTAAGTCGTATAAATGTTGGTCAATAGAAGACGTTCTTAGTTTGGACACAAAATCAATATTTTGATCCTGTTATTACCATGCATACTAACACATGGTATTCCAAACGCAAAACCCAAATCAATCCGAATAGTTAGTCCCAAACACCAAAGAAGCAACCGATACCAACCCAATGAGAAAGATTTTTTTTTTCCTTGAAAACCGCACCTCACACTAGATTTGAGACATAAACAGGTTTCCGTGGCAACTCCAAAACGTGCTTGAGGAAACAAAAAAGAAATACAAAAAAACAAACGATAACACTAACCATTTGGTGGGGAAAAGATACAAAATCGACACGAAGATAGTATAAGTTATTTTTAGCTTTTGAATCCCCGCGTAATAGATTCACGCATGCTTAAGCCGTCCGTGTCTGTTCCACAAACTATGAAATTTCTTATTAAATTAAATTTATGCCAGCATAACACCAGTTTACATCATCCTTTTATTTAATCTTTGCATTGTTGTTGGCATCCCATGTCCCGAAGACATGTTGTCAAAAATTGTATCAACACCACATGTCACACCTTATCGATGTTTCGGAGCAATATCCTTTCGGTCATTAGCATTTTAGCCCTTTTTCGGTTGTTTTTTTTTCGTTCACCTGAATGCATCTTTCAAGCCGATCATGACTGATCAATTTTGCCGCATCGCCAGGACGCACGTAGATGAGAAAAAGTGCGTTAATATATGTTTGTGTGCGTGTGTGCGTGTGTGCATGCGTGAAGCAGTTTTTGTTGTTCCACGCCAAATTTGCATACAATTACGATGTAAATGAAGAAATATGGTGTTCGCTTAAAATTCAATAATTTGTACTCTCGAGAGTTGACCCCCTTTCGCGCATCATGCATCTTCGAAATTTGTCAAACCGGTACGTGCCACGGAGCAGCTCGTACGCCCGACCCAGGACGCACCGATAAGTGCAGAAATTGGCCAACACAAGCGCTGCTCTCGAAAATGATGCCAATTTGTTCCAATCAGCGAAGACATTCAGAGTGGTAAATAAATTGTATCAAATTTAGCCGGTACCACCACCACCAACGGCTGGTGTTATAGATATTTAATGATACGATTATTATTCATTCCCTGGCCGTTTCGACTTAACGACGGTTTCGCTTCAGGAACCGTAGCACTGCTTAAAATGCTCGGCTGGTTGCTTTTAGAAGGATTTTGGCTGACCGTTTATGATGCGTTTAACACCCCTGAGCCGGGCGAGGAAAATGATCAGCTACGGATACACGGATGCTGCGAGATACACGAAGAAAACTCGTTCCCACAAGAGCAAACAGTCACCGGAGGCCCCAACGTACAATTCACACTCGAATCGCACGCCCGGATCGAAGAAGTTGTAAATCTAATTCAACCTGATGGAGATCTCTTGTGGCAGCGTGGCAGGCTCGACTTCAACCATGTCTTTATAATTAATTAGGCCGTCAACGATCCCAAGCCTTGGGAGGCTGCCGTTGTTGTGCCCCGGAGCTATAAACGACTAAAGCTGTCAGTCATTCGGGTGGCTGCTAGATGGCCCAATCGATACCGAACCCGAACCGTGCACAGTAGCTGTCAACACTGATGCGTGAGAAATCAATTAACCGATGGTGGTAGCGGAAAGCAAATGACAAAATAACAAATCATCCCCAGGCACTAGCGGACTTTAAAACTTCGTCAGAAATGTGATATATTTAAACGTATGCATTGATTAGTAGATTAATTAAACCAAACAAAGTATCAATAATGTCAACAGAGCAGGACATTATAGATCATTTAACATTCGTACAAGTAAAACAGAATCTGGGATCACATTTTAAACAAGCAAAACTTGTAAATATTTCAAATTTCGCACGGTGCATGAGGCCGCTTGCAACGAACAACTCCTTTTACGGCAATGGGCAACGAGCCGCATTTATGTCTACCGAAAGTATGATGGATTGATGTATAGTGTCAATCTTAATTAAAATAACATTCCCCTAAGGAAAGCTACACCGAAAATAAGAAATCACAGGACGAGCTTGAAACAAGCAAGTGATCAGATCGCTTTTTGACTCTGGTACTGCTTAATTGGTGATCACACCTCATTAAATATGATTTTGACCTTCGTTACCACCGATACAACTTTGTTTTGCTAGTGTTAAGAAATAAAATATTAGCTGGGAATTATTTGAAATTGGCTTAATTGAATTTGTCTTCGTAATTCTTGTATAAATGTTTTACTTAACTCTTAGAGGAATGGGATGACTTAGCACACTGTTTATCGTTTACATTGAAGAACAAAAAAGCATCTGAAAAAAATACTAACTGATTACGTTTTAAATATAAAGCTATCAATATGACTTGAAAGTTATACATTCATATAACGAAATGAAACCTCTAGGTGGATCGTATGATCCCATACCATGGGAATCGCGTTGTCAGTCCTGTTTGCTACGAGCTAACTGTAAAAATTGCACGATCTCAAAAATAAAATGAATAATGATGCAGCATTTCTTTCAGTGCACCCGAATATTTTCAACACCATCGCACTGCACTGCAACCGTTACGAATCGAGTTGCACTGGCTGCACTTCCTGCTGCAACAGGCTAGAGGAATCCCCTCCCATGCAAACAATAACAATTTGAAATTCTATCGATTTCGAATTGGCAGCAGTACATGGGCGTCGATCGGACATGACCATTCTGGCCGACTGAAGGTGCAGAAAAGGTGCGAACGCAAGCGGAGTAGAGGAAATAAAAGAATGATGCATAAATTTAAAATATAAGTGGAGCAAACCACACACCACACGCGAACCGGTCCCTCTGAGGACGAACGTTTCGAGCTGCCGTGAGCTTTAAGCTGTCGGAACTCACTCGGTGCGCGGTGCGCGGTGACAGCGGAGAAATGAAATCGATTCAACCTGATCTTGCATTCCGAAGGAACCACCGAAATCGGACGCTCCTCTGACCGGTGGCGTGATAAATGGCTTTATTAAAATTTTTTAACATTCGCTTCAAACGATCACGGTTGATGGTATGGTTGTGGAGTTCTTGCGAGAGGGCATACCGATCGATAATCGGTGATTTAAATAAATTTATCAATTTCCATACATTGGTAAATAAAACATTACGAAGTGGAGAACTACATATATAGCGTGCTCACCGGTTGAAATAGCTTCACAACACAATAGGGGCACGACAGCAGAAGCATATTCGTGAAATTTTAGTTCTCACTCAATTGCGACCACGAAACACTGTTGTAATGTTCGTCCGAAAATTTGCATGCAACTCTGAAACCATTATATATACGATTACTTCTGGATATTTTTTCCCTCTTGCGGGAAGAAAACAAAATGTTGGGGATAACTGTCGATATTTTGGAAAATATTACGCGTGCAAGGTATGCCTGTTTCGAACGTCGTCGTCGTCAAGTAACCTTAATTTCATCCAGTCGCCCCAATCCGTGAAGTTGAAAGATGAGCGACCGAAATGGAAGTCCCCTTCCAAGCCACCCTTATCTTCGTTAAAGACAAATGTCTTCCGATTGAAACAGAGTTGTCCAAGTACTCTTTTGGAACGCTTTCAATCGTACTGTCGTAAATTGGATCATTTATATCTTCAGTCGAGGGTGGTAGGTGTGCTCTAATTTGTAAGTGGAAATGACGTGATTAAAAAAAACTATTGGATGTTTATTTAAATAAAAGTTAAATGAGGTATTGGGAATAGATGAAAATAACAAAGAATATAAAACAATAAAAATATTTTATGCCAAAAATTTTAAATTATGTTAGATATAACCTACTTCGATAAACTTTATTAAATTTTTCAACAATTCGTCGTTTTAGTAACCAGATTCTGAAGTTTGTTGTGGTGTTTTGATTCGATGATTTAAATTTCTTTGCTTGGGTGGTTTTCATTTTGCTATATTGTTTAAAAAAAATTATAATAACTTTGAGAATAATATATAGTTTTGAAATTATCATCGACATTAATCTTCAATTATTTTATATCAAATCGTTAAGTAGTTTTCATGTAGTAAGGATAATAAAATTAATATAAAAACGTAATCGAACACAAGGTATTCTTACGGTAATAATATCATTTTGAAAAGTTTACATTATGTTGAGTTTTTTTATTGTTGGGAATTATCGAAAACAACGAAAGCTGTCGTTATGGAGTTGAGCTTTAAAAAATGTAAATTATTTTACAATAACACACATTGATACATTTAAAACCTCCAAACCAACGTTAGAAACTTACGCTCCATCTCATCAATACCATCCACCATAAAAACCTGCTTTACGTGTCAAATAATACACTCGACACTAATGCTAAGCCCAAGGCACAGTTGTTTTGCACCTCAATTATCGCGCGCTGTCAGTTAGTTAGCTCCCAATCCAATCGAATACATCCGCAAAAGTGCGGTAGTAGTGCAAGCGTCGCGGTCTATCACCGGTCCTAATCACCGGGGACGATGTTGCAATCGGCCGTTTGGATTAAGCCCCAATCGCTTATTAGGATTGCCTTCGGTACGGTTTCAACCCGTAGTAACACCACCACCTGAACCGTATGCTCGATTTGGTGAGAAAATATGCGGGCATGTACTCTCTATCGAAGATGGCTTTGCGCTGGGATGATCACGAGCATAGCCTACTGAACCGTACACAGTGCCAGCCGCAAACACGTTTCACCTCCATGCCATGGTCACTCCACCAGATTTGCATGGCCGGTTGCAGGGCGAAAAGCATACTAGTGAAGGACAAAAAAGTCGCATCACCATTTCGTACGGCGTAATTGAAATCCGTGCGGCTTTGCATTAGCACGTTTGAAAATAAACAACCAGAGACACCAATGTAATGATTTGTTCCCACGCATATTTTTGTACTTATTCGTCGATGTAATTGATGCTTTAGCGTTTGCGCGGAAAACTTTTCTTCACAGCATATCCAAATAATGTTAGGTTAACAATAAGTAAGACATTACAAAGCAGCGGCACTCGCTTCAATGAAGCGTTCCGGTACTAGCGCAGGACGTCCAGCAGGGCTGTATCCATTACACACGTCCAACGAGTTGAACCCTATCTTGAATCGCGCAAATGAAATCAGCTCGCACTCTGTTGCCAAAAATTAAATCATGTGCGCCACACGCAGCACGAAACTGCCAGTAAAAACCAATTTTCTGATTGAAATCTTCGCTACCCAGCACGGTTAGCGCAATCCTTGGCTTGGCTCCTTTTAACACCCCGTCCCAGAAGCACTGCGCCAAGGGATGGATTGGTTCATAACAAATAATTAAAACCATATTACGGGTCGCTCCCGTTCTGCAAGCGGGGCATCCAGTCTCGCCGGACCGGACAGGACGGTGACGTGCCTAGAGGCTCCCAAACCGAAACGTCCACTTGGGGACGGACCAGTGAATGGGGTGAGCGGTGGTACTGTTGTTGCGCATTCCTTTCCTTCGTTAAGCTCGTCACTGAGTCAGTAGGTTGCAAACATTAATTGGTTAACGCCCTCGGTTGCTTGGTCTCGCGGCCGGTTCGGCTGCGTCTCGTGAAGGACACGTCGCAAAAGAGGAACGCGATGAGGATGGAGATTTGTTCTGCTTCGCATGCTGCGTCTCGGTCTTCTCGGGGCCTGTCTCAGCTCCGTCAGGTCATTCGCTTCTGTGTTTTTCTGCGTCCGTAACTCGCTTTTGGTTTTATTGTTTCGTTGTTTCACTTTTCGCAGTCCTGACTGATGCCTTCTGTTAGTAGTTTTTATTTTTTATTTTTTATTTTTTTTGAATAAGAAACTTCGTACGGGGTTGGTGAACGAATCGATAGAACGACTTTGCTCACCGCCAGAATTTGTGTCAGTCCTGCGCATCGCCCGGTGTTGCACTAATGGATGTGCACGAGCGCACTCTCACACGTGTGCTATTGAATTCAGATTCGCATCATCTCCACTCCCGAACTCTGAAGGTGAACTTCAGCATATCTGGTCGCGTTGTGGGCTTTCTCGCCGGGTTCGCTGATGAAATGACCCAGATTAAGTGTAACTTATGTAAGGACGTGCCTCAGCCCGAACGGAGCATCTCCCAGATTTCTCCAGCACTTTTGGCACTGTGTGTGTTTTTTCTTTTTTTTTTATTTCGGCACAACAACGCGTCCGGTTGACGATGCTGATCATCTTGCCGTAGTGAGTACTTTAATTTCTTCGCATGTAGGAGCATCGGGTGCTGGGCCGTTTCACGCGAGAGGAAGTAGCACGAATACGCGTCGGCTTGCAGGTAAATTAAGTAGAGTCACTTGAGATGCCCGCCTGTCAGGTCGAAGATTGAGCCGTGGCAAGTACTTCGTCAACAGGCAGCATCGTTCACGTACCCGAGGGTGTCGAAGCGGTTGAACCAGCCACGGGTTCGTCGTTTCCCCGGTTCGGTTCAAAAGCTGGACACAGTTATTCCCCAATTGGAACACCACCGCGCAGCAGCAAACACATGACCGATGGGAGTATGATAAAATTATTTAAATAATTTTCAGCTAACAATTTCTTGCCGCCTGCTCGTGGGCGTTGAACGCGTTTGCAGTAGGAGCACGTGTCGTGGGCGACAGAGAAGCTGCCGAAAGTAGAGTTCATCTTGGCGATGATGGGGCGTAGTGCTTTTCACAGTTTCAAAATGCCTTGATTGAGAGACAACTTGTGGTGATAGTTTTTTTTTTTTTTTTGTCATGCGTATTGTAGGTTGCTTCTTCAGGTCGCATGCAAACCAAACAAGTTAACAAAGCCGTTTTGTTGGGGAAATCTTTTGTAGATTAATCGTCCACAAGTCACACGAAGGCGGGTGCGGAAAGCGAAGGATGCGACGTAGCGGCATCCACTGAAGGTAATTTATCTTGATTTTGTGGGCATCTTCAAACACACAACTGGACCTCAGAAGTGGAAAATTAGTTATTTATCTCTTCACATATTTCGCCCTACGCCAAGATTGATCTGGCTCCTTTGTCAACGCGCTGTTGTGCCGGCCACGTGCGCGGCATAATTTACATGTGGTTTTTTTT
>JXWZ01005363.1:0-19555 GCA_000956215.1 Anopheles farauti No. 4 | reverse complement strand
TTTTTTTTTGCACTACACAATATTGCTGGCTGGCTGCCCTTAGAAAGCTACACGCTGCCACTGAAAGGCTCTCTTTCTCTGCACCACACTTTCTTCTGTCCCTCTCTCGCGCTCTACGGAAAGTTCTCAGAAGAGTGAACTTCCTTACGCATATTACCGTGAGCGGTGCTCACGAGCGCCCTGGAAACGGATGCAGTGAGATTTGGTATAACTATCGCAGCTATGAATATGCATCGCTGCTAAGAAATCGCTAATAAAGGCAGCGAAAAACCGTGGGATGTGTAAACAAGCTCACTCAAAAGCCACCCTCTCCTCTCTATTTCTCCCTGTTGCGCGATGTGTTTTGTGCATGTGCATTCGCGGCAGCTGAAAATTAAAATTCACAGCTAAATATGGGAAGGTCTCACCGGATCGACCTCTCCCTCACACCCACATTCCCATGGGACAAGAGGGGGGAGGGGTAGGGGAGAGGGTGTCACATCTGACAGTCTCATCATGATGTATTTTCATGAGCATGCTTGAAGCGGTGAAGCAATGAGGAAACTTTTGCTGACTATAATGTCGATATAATGGGCACGAAGTCGAAAAGGACAAGATAATTGCGTGCGGTGGGAAAGTCGGCGCTGTCTAAGTGATTTTTTGCTTCCTTTATCGACCCACTAGACAGTGAAAATTGTATTTTCGATAACTACCGAGCACTCCACCGCCAACAGCCCGAATCGTGTAATGGCATCGGGTTCGGGTGAAGCAAGAACAGGCAAGAACGCCGACTGAAAGGGTACGTAAAGCAACTGATTGAACGCTTTTTACCCGTGTAATCGATACATTTGCACGCGGATAAATATGATTGCACATTTGACTAACAGATCGCATCCGATCTGACGTGCTGCGACGACAACGACGACGACACCGGTCGATCTTCACCCCCGCGCTCGTGACGCCATAGCCATATACGCCATCCGCGTCGAAGGAGACACAGCCACATCACGAACCGCGAAGAGCGAAGGAATCCGGGATCGCGTTCAGTGATTTGCGAATGTAGACATAACGTTACGATTTTTCTCACTCACTGCACGACCATCCGCAGAGTGGTGCCGAAAATACCGTCCGTCCCCACCCACTGAAACATTCAATTGTACTGTACATTAACAATTTAAATAGCAAGCTCCCTGCCAGCAAGGTAAGGCTCACCGTCAAAGAGGAATCGTTTCGAGTGCGTGGAGGGATGTGTCATCGGGCGGACCGAGTGGTCAGTAGGTAGTGAGGTGGCCGCATAACTTCCCAGAAACACGGCCCTGGCCTAGGAATCTGGCCTGCTTGCAACCCAACCATCATGCTTCGTTCGTGTAGAACGATTAGTACATGAGTGATGTAAAAAAATGCCATTAGCACATATACGGAATTCGGATAATTCCCACACCACGATACGTTCATTCATGTGCAACCGCGTTCGTGGGGTGCACTTGAATCTTTAGGGGTGGAATCATCTACAACAATCGATAGCTTTATCCCGACACACCTCACCCCATTCACCCTACGGCGGTGGCGGAAAGGAAATGGAAACCAAGCGATAGAAACACGAGGTCTGTCAATCTTGTTGCCACCGCCTGCCGGATCTAACGTCGGAATAGACACGGTGGATGGTTGTATGGATGCTTAATTCATGAGCCGAAATATTGAAGTCCGCAGCTCGGGAGAAACCAATCCCGATCCCGAGCGTAGTCAGGTACCATGCGCCTCCATGCGCAACATACACTTACAACGCACTTATCAACGGAGCCGCGCACACGATGTGATGATCTGGTGATAGCCGTCGGGCTAGCACGATACGGACACGACACAGCACACACGCTCTTCTATTGCATAAATGGAACACCCTAATGTTAATGCGGTTGATTTATTTATACTCGTTTTGTTGTTTTGTTTTTAGCAAAGCTCTGCTATTCCCACCACCCACCACATTTCGATCCACGTAAAGTGCGTATGTACGTTCGGGTCGGTTCGGGTCGGGTCGGGTCGGGATGCGTCAATTAACATGTTCGCATTTTTTGTGTCTTTTTTGTATTTAAGATGTAGACTTTTTTTTTTATTTCTCTCTTTACCCGCTAGATGGTTATTTGCAAAATTTTGAATAGCAGAACGATCGGTGGTGTAAATGACCGGACCAAGCAGTGTTGTTTGGAGGTCATTCATTCCCAACGTGAACGAACGACGCCGAGGAGTTTGCGATAATGCGCTGTGCGTGGGACGACGCGAACAGCAGCGGGCGAGTTTTGGTTTCCCATTTCCTATTCTAATTCAATGTGCTGGTTTGCTGGAATTGGGTGCTTTGCAGAAGTAAAAGTTATAGTACGCATTAATTACTAACCGGCTAGTGTGCGAATTGTTTTCATGTTAAAAAAAAACCCACGCCGCGAGGCATTCGTCGTTTAACCGCCCACCGCCGGCGTATCGCCGTCTTTGCGATCGCTATCGGAAGGATCGCTGCAGGAAGACCGATGAACCTGCATAATAAAGAAGACCATTGGTCTGTAAACGTGACCGAGAGCGAGCGGTGGGTGTTTTGTTGTCTACTTGCTCCCGGCTGCTCCCTTCACAGCCTGCCTGGTCTCCGTGTTCATGTAAGGCGCATTTATCCAGGACAACAGCACAGAGCTGCTGGGTGGATGCGCACCATGCACAAACCACACGGCTTACAACACACATGGTTGTAGGAAGGAGATCTTCTTGTCTTGTAGGTGCCTTTATTTCTCTCTGCTAAAACGAGGCACACGCGGAGAGTAGGACACACCGATGATGCTGCTGCTGTTGCTGCCCGTCGTCCCTCGCTCGGCCACAGTAAGGCTGAAGGAGTGATTCTAGAAAATTCCGCTCTCCCGTATTTGCTTTCCCTTTTTTTCCTCCGGCGCGCCGTAACAATTTATTTCAACAGATCCATTCCATTTGCTGGCTTTGGTGTACAAGAATGTCGGGGCATGGGGTTGATCTTCAGAGGATCAGTAGCAGCTTTTCGCTTGGCAGCAGCAGCGGCAGCAGCAGAAGGAGTCTGTTGCAAAGAGGACCACCACTGTTGGATTATTCATCATCCTCACATTCTCCCCGCTGTTGTGGACGAACAGCCGAGCTCAAGATCCTCCAGTTGAGCCATCGAAAGCGAGCGGGCCACCGTGTGTGTGCGTGTGTGTTCGGTGCCTCAGCTGGTATTAATTTACGATCGCCAACAGAAACGCCTTCAAAAACGTGAAAACCCGTGATGTGCATTTCTTCTTTGCATCGCGTTCGCTTTCTTCTACGCAAAGCCCTTCACTGCAGGGTGCATATGTTGAATGCATAAATAAGAAAATCTACCAACGACATTGCTCAATTGATTTTACTTTCAGCAGTGAGACGAAGGTATGACACCAGGCCCCCGCCGCAACCCTACCCCATCAAGAGGCAATCGAGTTTCTTACCAGCAGTGGTAACAAATTTCACTATCCGGTTAGGAATCCGGGCAACTCCACGTCCCAAAACAGCATACACACATTTCACACCGTATGAGACTCACTTTTATGACGGGAGGGTCAGGAAACAGCATCGATAATTGAGCAACGCTGAGCCAAGAGCATCATTGATGAAATTTAAAATTTCAATCAACACAATCCACCGGACCACGCCCCAAGCTGTCTGCCCGGAGAGCAATATTTATTCCACATACGATCGAGAAGATCGCTAGAGGTAACACACAGCTAAAACTCGTGCGCCCAGTGGCAAGAGCATTATTCCGTAGCTTCGCCCCGGTCACTTCCCTTATTCAGGACACCGAAGGCAGTTTACTCCCCTCCCCGGCGACTTTCAAAGCGGGCGGCTTACGCAAACGGGGCAACGAAATGTAACAACACGGGACGGCGACACTATGGCGGGATTCTGGGGAGGAGGAGATGGTCAACGGCTACCATGAGTAGCCCACCTTAGAAACGACAGCATACGGCACTGCCATGAGGTGCATTTTCGAAATGCTGTATGCAATATTGCGCACAACACACACACACACACACGCGCGCACGCTTCTGTACTCGGGTTTGGTTCATTTTCACTGTACTTGCGCGAATGTGTCGTTAAAATGAAGCTACAAAGCGATCGTAAAGGTCAAACGCCTACAAAAACTCCTCCCCCTGCGCAACCGTGGAAGGGGAGGGATGAAGGCGGGAAGCACCGATAAGAGATCTCGAACCATCGCTGGCAGTGATCACGAGCTATGAGAAACCGGTGGATGAAGTGGAAAAGAACAGATACCAAAAACGAAGATCATTTCGATCATTTGAATTTCCTATCAAGCCGACCGTGAAAACCACACTTGCGTTCGGTCAGAACACTGAGGGTGGTGGAACAACCCCTCTCCCTCCTCCCCCCCCCTCCCCTCCACAACAATTTGCACACGTTTACCACTCGAACCAGCATAATGCGTCTAAACGATGTTGATACATCTTAACCTGAACGAAGATGACGGGTGCGCCGTAATCGATACAGTTTTAGGCCGATTTTCAATCCAAAAGCACTCTGTGGCTGTGGTTTAAAAGTGAAAAAATTACTACTACTCTTGAGAATTCCATATTTGCAACAACAACAAAATAGCATCGAATGCATGTGTCCCTTCTCTTTCGCAGAAAGCGCGCCAAAGGGACGCCCACCATGCATACGTCTCCGTTGAACACAAGGCTCGTATCGGATCGGGGGAAGTTTCACAACCGCCACTCTCGATAAGTCGGGCTGGCATAGATCGAGCCGTCCGTCCTGCGAAGGTAAATGCACCGAATTGCATTGTTGTGCTTTTTTTGTTTGCTCAACAATTCTGCATTTGCCTAACGAAATGCCGGTCAGCTGAAGTATGACGTCGCCGGGACGAATGCGACTGGCCCGATTGGATGTACAACACGGACACGGACACCGGTAATCCAATCCATTGCTATTCTAATGAGTGCAGTCGCATTTGACCTGTCTGACCCCCGGTGGGAGATACACTTGGCTCATTTGAATTCTGCTTCTATGACGCCAAACGAGCAGAAGTGTCATTGCGCTATCTCGAGAAGAATTCTCGAGAATGACGAAAATGGCAGCTTTGGTTCGCAACTGGACCAAAGCACACATCGCTTATGCATAAGCAAACCTCGTGAACTGGCCAGAATATCATCTTCAATGCGCTTGACTTTCCGAGCTCATAGTATTCGAACACGATACCCAAAAGCTCAGACACTAATTAGCGCCAACTATCAAACGCCATATTTTGATAAAACACATCAAGGTGAAATGTAGTTTCTATCGAATTATTTTCACTTCATTTGAAATCTGTTGTTAAAAATGACTGTCAGAATATAACAGTTCGTACGATAGTAGGATCGTAGGATCGAACAGCGTTCCGACCCGAACCCATCAAAGCGATCGAGCATCCGAGCTCGGCCTTTTTGTCTTTGCTTGCCGACTTGAATAAAATGCAATTTTTTGACTCTGGCCCTAGCTAGTACCCAATTTATCACGTTGATTTTAACATCTGTGTTAATCTTTTTTCAATGTTGTGGTTTATAATAGAAGAAGTAGAAATAAAAGTTGCAAATTAAATGCATCATATTGAAGTAACAGCAATTTCAAACGTTTGTTCGATCGATGATGTATTATCAACGTGACCTTATGGATAAGCAGATCGAAATGTTATTGGTGATACATATTTTAAAGCCTGGCTGGCATTATCCAACGCCTGATACCTTTTGAAACAAGACAGATTTCAAACAAGAAGCGGTGCTCTGGCAGAACTTTGCTGACTCGCAAAATTGACAAACGAAGCATCACTAAGAAACCTCCACATTTTCATAAACCATTTCACAAAATTCATTCCAAATAATTATCAAAGGGTACCATTTCCCTAGGGAGCAAAGAGTTTGATTTACGTTTTCTAAAAAATGTTCCCTCAATGCAGATACAATACAGCCATGATATGAAATGAACGTTACAGATAAAATCCAACTAACGTTTTCAACAACTTCTTTGTCTGGTATGTTTGGGAGCACCGTCAAGTTTTTCCATATTATTGAATGTGGTTGTTTTTGGGTTTTAGCGAAAAGCTTTGATGTAATATTGGTTAAGAAAATGAAACATTTCAAATTGCTTGTCACTTTTGCGTGAAATTTTGTTTCACATGAGTAAAATGACAGTTTCGTTTTCTGAAAATAAATCTTTTTCATGACTGTTTTCTATATTTCGCATAAAGTTTGATAACAATCACTAGCAAACAATAGTGTTTAATTTTCCATACGGCTGTTCAATTCCAAAACTAGAAAAATACGCGTCAAAACGCACATAACCGTTCACATTCCCTTTGTCTAAATTTCAAAATTATAGTAAATTTGTTTAACACTATTCATCTTAATTAGCACATCGGATTTGTTGAATGAACACTTTCATTCCGAACCAAGAAAACATGCCCGACCAATCAATTGTCAAGTCCACTCAGAGGCTCGTGACACGTAATGCATTATTGCAGCGTAATTAAAGGTGTAAGACACTGGGATAGGCCGGAATTGAATCCGCCAACCCCCACTCTAGAACGTACCATGCCACGACCATTACGTCCGACAATAATCTTCCAAGTACATATTGCGATGAGTAAATTGGCATTAAAACGGCGATTGGAAGTAAAATTAACTAAAAATTACACACTATGTAATACCTCGAAAGCGCTCCGTTACGCTACGTGCGTGTTACGAACGTGGGATGCTGATATTGATCCACAAATGTACAATGGATAGCTTCACCTCAGGAGTGAGTGAACGAGAAGTACACACAACGAGTATATATTGTGCACCCATAATTCAATGCAGCACTGTTGAGGTAATTTATCATAATCTCATTTCTGGGGAGGGACTTCTGAGACGCGTAAGGATCAATGGAGCCGCCCAGTCATTATCCATACTACTAACACTACTTTGTTGCCCCACTGTTGTTGTAACGCAACCGTTTCCCTTGAAAGTGGAAATGCGAACAATCGTTAGTGTAATTTATTGTAATTTATTAAACTACTAAAAAATAATAATAATAAATAAAATAATGTTATCATTTGCGGTATATGTGGTATGCGATATTACATTGGATAAGTTATAGAGAACAATTGCAAGCCAATCATCACCAGCGGGTGCCACAAACACGTGCCTATGGTAGACAAGCATCCCCATATCTTACTGCTGCTCAATCATTCTGCATTCCAAACCATTTTTCCGCCAAGGAACGCTCTAACAAACGCGCGTTTCCCCCGTGCGGGCGGGAGAGCTTTCACGAACAAACCGGCAGCAAACCGGCCAAAATAGTGAGCGATTCTCCGGCGAGTACAAAATCCTTCCCGGAGAGATTATGAGTGGGGTAGAGAGAAAGAGCGGGAGAGCTGATATATTTCCGTTTGGAGCGCACAAAAAATGAGTGCTTTTAGGGTGCTCACTCTCATTCAATGGGAAACGAGTGGTATACGGCGACTAAGGGTAGCTTTTGTAAACAAAGCAGGCGCCGACGGATGTTACACATCAGTAGTAACGGTTGCGGTCCACTCATTTGCATCTCTAACTTCAAATTGGAAGTCAGATTTGTTTAAAAAAATACACTCGGACCAAAATGGAACGCTGAAATCAGCACATTCAATTCTATTAGTTACATTCAGCTACACCGCAAACGAAACCGTAGAAAATGTTAACTGAGCTTACCTTTAATGTAACTGGCAGTACCAGTGCCAACCAGTACGGTTGTCGTTTGCGGGCTGCTACCATTGATGGTACCGTTACTGGTGATGGTTCCTCCACCTGTTCCACCGACGACGTTGTTGCTAGCATTACTGAAGGTGCGCTTTCGTGAGCCCACCGGAAGCAGCGGATGGCGTGGCAACGCACTGCCAGCAGTCGTCACTACCGTCGTGGTCAGCTGCGGCTGAACCGTGCTGGAAGCAGCCGCAAGTGTTGCGGTGGTGCTGACCGGAAGGCTGACGAGTGTCGGCGAAAGCAACCGACCCGCCACCGTCGGCGGTGAGGCGCCGTTCTGTTGCGTGGCATGTTGATGATGGGCGTTAAGCAGCACCTTTGATATTAAGCTAACCGCGCCGGTGGCAGCTGGCGGTGGTGACGAGAATCCATTGCCATTTCGGCTGCTGCTGGTGGCGGTGTTGGTGGTGGAACTGACGATGGTAGAACCAGTCGTACCGTTGCTGCTGATGAAGCTAATACCCCCGGTGCCGCCCTGTGCACTGCTAATGGAGGAACCACCGAAGAGCCCTCCGATCCCTGCCGCCGTGCCGACGATCGTCGTTGTAGTGTAGGACGCATTGTTGCTTTGCCGGTGCAAAGGTGGGGGCGTGCGATGATGGCGGGCTGCCTGCAGATGCAATACCGGGGGAGGCTGCTGATGTTGCTCTTGCTGCTCGAGGAACTTGGCCGCCTCCAGTAGCGTATCGACGGCGGACAGCATGATCGTCCGGTGCGCACCAGCTTACGCACACGGCGCCACAACACGCGGCGACGGTGGTGGGAAGCAAGGCGGGGAAATGGGCGTACACACGCTTTCTTCCTCCACTCCTTCCGCTAAACAAGTACGCGTTCCCACACACAAACACACACGAGCCCCACCACACGCACGCACCGTGGCGCGCACAAACACACACGCGAATACACACACACTTTTAATGTTTCTATCCTTTGTCTTTTTCGCTCACCAACTATCCTTCTCTTTCTATTGCGTACGGTACGCACACGCCACACACACAGGCACGCACAACCTGCCTACTGTGATGAGATATGGTTCCAAACGAGCCGGATCTTTGCGGGAACACAGGCGGGAACGGGAAACACTTTGTTTGACAGACAGAAAGTCTTCTTCAGGGGCCTTTGGCCGTGCGGTTGTTACGTTCTTTCTTTCCTAGTTTCGTAGTGTCGGAATTCACACACCTCTGCCGCTACACTGTATGCGTGGTTCAACGACGCCAAACGGAAGTGCGTAAATATGCCAAACCGGCAGCCCCGGGAACAAAAGGGAACAGCATGAAATGGGAAAGAGAAGAGAAGAAGAATTAATTGTTAATGAGCTAATGGTCTGTTGTGGAGCAGCTGCGTAAGGGTTCCGGTTGGAGCTTAGATGCCAACAAATGTGAGTTTCAGTCAATGTTTGTGAAGTGTTGTAAATAAAATCTGATTTGGTTTGGTTAAACGTAATCTCGCAGCCATTTTGCAGTCCAAGCATGCGAGACCATTGAGCAGAAGCGCCCGCCTGCCTTACGCATCGCAGCAATCGGTTCGGAAAGTTCGTTCGCATTCGCTTTGTTGTGGTACAATCTAAAACGCTAATGAAATTGGAAATCATTTTGGGAATACAATTGCATGCGACACAAAGCTGCTCCACATGGTCTCGAAAGTATGGAAACTCGTACACATTCGGTAGCACACCTTGTTCTCGTTTTCCGAAAATTGGCTCTTGCGAACCCCCGAAACCAAGGAGACTTTCAATGCCAAAAAGCATTCGAACGCTTGGAGCGAGGAGTAAGCGAGATGCCACCACCGCTCGAACCAGGCGAATCAGAGGAGGCAATAAAAATGCAAACTCACGCACTTTTGCCGATCGGTGGTCGTCGTCGTATGGTTTGGTGTACGCACCAAACAGGCCAACAAAAAAAAGCATTATCCGACTACGCACGCACTAACATACACGAACGCTTGCGTATGCGTACGCAAGCGATGTTGAGGCGAGCAACATGTTCCCAGCATGTTGGAATGAATGCTACAGCAAGGGTACACCAGCTGGTGATGGTGTGGAGCGGCTGCGGTGTAGGGCAGGGATTGCCTCAAATCCCTCCAGCTCTCCTGACTGACCGTCCCACACCACGAGCTTGTGGGTTATGTTTGCTCCTTCAACCGTCAGCGATTAACGATGATAATTATGAGTTACCTCCCGAACAAACTGTACTCTACTTGGCCGGAATAGCACACACGATATCACCACTACCAGTGCACGATACGATACGCACCAACCGAGCACGTGGGGAAGAACGTGGAAAAACACTTTTCCAACGGCGTACTATAAACAAACGCATTGCCCCCTTTCAAAACAAGCGAGAGCGAGATAGCACGAAAATGGAAATGGCATGCGGCAAGTGGTAGCAAGTGGCAGCTGTGAGAAAAACAAAACAACAAACCCACACACACACTATGATTCTGTTCATACCGGGTTCACCCCTAACGCACACATCTCGAGCATAACTTACCCCCTCCCTTTCAAACCACATTCTCTCACGAGATGAAAGAAAGGCAGTTCTCCGTGTGCGATGCACTGCTCACCAACACACATGGGGAAAAAGTGGGGATTTAGTGGCATGTGTATGCGTTAGCACGCTTCTATCGATGTGTGTGTATATGTGTGTGTGCGTGCATTGTGTGTTCGTTAGATGTAAGGTAGTATGGGTAGAATAAAGAAGCATCGCGTGAGAGTACTCGCACGTTGTGTTTATGAGCGTATCGAGTGTAACACGGGAGAGAGTGAACTCGTTTTGAATGGCAAGGTCATGGTAATGTGAAACGGGCAAACGCGCCATGGGCTATGGGTACGAGCCGTAACACATGCCGTTTGCGACAACAACAAAGCGGGCCCATGAGGTTTAGGGGTGGTAAATGCATACACATACACACACACACAAACATCTGTACGCACGCCTTTTTGCGTGAATTTTCAAAGGACACCACAAACAAAGAAACCAGAACGCTGCTTGAAGTCATCCAGGCGAAAATAAATGAAGTGAATGTTGTCCTATGAAGAAACGTCTGTTCAAATCTCGTTGCATAAAAATAAAGAAGGTGTTTTGCTTCATCCTTCAGGTTGATTTAGCTTATTTGGGTGCAATAAAGCAACTATTCTGCTCCACAACATGCATAAGGATTTCATTTGTTGGTTCATTACGAAACATAATATGAGTTTGTAAAAAAAATCCTGCCCTACGCATGGCATGTTTGTTCAACCACCATGTCAAATAAAAAACGAGTTTTGTCTAAATATATGCAGAGCAGAACTTGCGTAGGACGGTTATGCAATAAATGCAATACATCGTTTCAGCTTCTAACAAACTTACAATTCGAAATTAAACATTAAAAGAAAAAAAGCATATGCGATAAGTTAACTATTTGTACACCGATATCACCACACAACAGAATTATGAAAGTAATTGAAACATTTGATCCATTAATTCGATCGGTCTGAAACGATCTGTCCGATCTTCGATCACACCAGCTGAGGGAAACCTAATGTTGCGGGAGTAACAACAGCAAAAAACCTCATCCAGTGATGAAAAACGGAACCGATCACGCTCGTTAAGCGACCAACCTCCTGCCGCCAACCGGGAAAATCCCCACCCAGACTGAGTCAAAATCCTCGCGGAACGGGACAGTAATGATGGGCCGCCGGAATGGCAAATATAATCATTAGTCCCTAGAGCGCATGAGTACAAAATCGCGGAAAAACGGCACAACAAAGCAACAGCCGTCGGACGGCGTCATCGTCGTTCGACCACCAAAAAAAAAACGACACCCGGATTCCCGACCCGGCAAAAATCGTGTGTTGCAGCAGTGGTGTTGTGCGTAGTAAAATGAAAACGTGTTTCCCTGGTGGAATTGATACGCACACACACTCACACAGGCAGTGGCACACGTACGCACATGCACAGACCAGCATTTACTACGGAAAAATTCGCAAGGATTTCGCTTCGCAAACTCAACGTCGTCTCGCGATTCACACGCGGCGCAGCAACGCAATACCGAAGCAAGACGGCATCATTTTCGGCCGTCGGATGTCGGCGCGCATGACCACCAACACAACAGAGCGATCGCTACCAAAACATTCTTTTCCATGCCGTCCGGTCTTTTTCGGGGAGTTTTTCTAAGTTTCTTTAGACTAACGTAATTTCATCCCGAACAAAACCAAAGCCAACTACAACACGTTGACGTATTCACGTCGCAAATGTAAACGGTCTCTCTGCTGGTGAAATGTTGTTACTAATGGTAACGACAAAGGTCACTTTGGTATTCTAAAACGCCCCTATACTAAATACTGTCCTCATCATCACGTGTGAATCATTTTCCTTTTTACACACATACTCAATCAATCGGTTCGAATCCGTGAATCCTTTCTTTTTCGATGATCCCTCACTAATGTCAAGCAAAAGTTGTTAAATAATGAAATTAAGTAGTATATCTAAAACAATGTCCCTGGGTAGTTGTTAGTTGTTTCTTCAGTAGTGGAAGCTTCTTTGCCTCGCCGTACTTCGGGGATTTAGAAATGGTATTCATTTCCTCCCATCCGTATTCATCTTCGACCATGGCCAAAGAAAATCAAATAATTGAGTGAAAGAAGTCTCTTCCGTACATTCGAGTAAATAGCTCGAATTGAGATGGGGAATTGATTTTCCCGCTTTCATCACTCGTTTCCCGTTTCAGCGAATACCCGTTTCTGTCCGTGTGAACGCATCCACCCATACACATACATCATAGTAGGCTATGATGGGAACGTGTAAATACAGACAAACCAATCATCACCACTATTCACCGAGCGAGGGTGTATCAATCTTCGTTGCGACAAGTCAGTTGGTTTGAATATTGGTAGTAGGGGTATGTATTACTACTTGGCCCTTTTCCCTACCGGTGGGTGTCCATTCAGTCACGCGCCACTCGGCGTTACCACGTGAGCTAGAGCATGCGTTTTTGCGTTGACAGCGACACAAATACAGATACACCGAGAAATATCCGGGAACCGGGAAGGGTAGTGGTGATGGGAGGTGGTGCACATGATGTTGCCAAGGGTTGCTTTTTCCGACATTCTTCCGGCATTCTTCATTCGGTGTATTGGTGAGTGACGCATGCACCACCAGAACGTAGCATTTCCGGTCTAACAGTCCGGATTTCCCGGGCGAATCGTACGGCAAAGGACAACAACATAACGCACCCACACAAACACACATGCAACGCAGTCGCCGGCAATTGCGGCCGGAAAATGAAAGGGTTCTCTCTTCTCAAAACTCACCGGATGGTTATGAGTGAGTGAGTGAGTGAGTGAGTGAGTGAGTTGAGTTGTTGTTTTTGTTGGTCGGTTGGTGCAGGACCGAAGCTAACCCCGTTTGATTTTTTTTTTGAGGAAGAAACCGGGAATGGTTGGAAAATGCGCAGACTCGTGGACGATGGACACGCGCGGCACACCGGCATTTGTGGAGCCGGAATCCTACCGGGATCGGCGGAACGAAACGCCGCACAAACGCCGATCGCTTTTGCCGGTGTACCGGCGGCCGAGGAGCCGGTTATCGCTCCCGAAAGTTTTCATAGTGTTTGTTTCACACACACACACATTAGATAACACTAGACACCATCTCCATCATGGTAACTAGCGTATTAAAACAACAATCGAAATCAGAGACAGCGAGAGAAATGGGGAGAGAGGAAAGTCGCATAAAAAAATGGTTAGTCTGATATTCTCAACCTCTATGCTGCAACGCCTACATTAGCAACCTTCCCTACGACTTGGATGAAGTTGCTTGCAATAAGATACTAAAGAAAAATGAAACCGCATCGAAACTTCCACCAGCAAGCAAACGATAAGCTTCATCAGCGGAAGGATGTAGAGTAACGAACGTCCGAGCGAATTGCAAACTATTTTACACGAAACTTGTGTTCTCTAACGACGATCTAAACGGCTTCTAATGGATACTCCGAAACGCCGAATAAAGTTGTTGGTGTAGTACGAATTTGCTCTTTAAAGTTCGATTTACTTCGTAAGTCAACTAAGGCGAAGTAATTCCTTTTTTTTAAGAGTCTGAACTATGGAATTAAGCTAAAAATATGTGAGTTTATCATTTCTAATGTTCAGAAATGAAGGAAAGGAGAGCAACACAAATGAAAATCAGTAGAGTGAGACATTAATTCGGCGTACTTACGAGTAGATTGATGAACATTATAGTGCCTTTCAAGGTAGGTAAGCTTAAATATGAAACACTTGCGGGTATAAAGGGAAGCATAAGGGTTTGCACGAAACCATGTTTATTGCAGAAGTTCATGCGTTTGCTACCAATTTTTCGATTATTTCCAAATATTTTTCCATTTTTATTTTATTGTTTATATTAGCCAACACAAGAGGACAATAAGTATAAAAACCTAACTGTACCGTTAGCCTCATTCTCTTTCTCTCTATCTATCTCTGTGCTAAAAGAAAAAATGCAGCAAAAAAACAGGAAATATATTAAAATTCCTGCTTTTCCGAAAACCTCCAAAATCTCGGTTCGCACTACTCGTAGCTACTCTTCAATACATTAGCCAAAAACGGGCAAGAAATCATTTCCGTGCCGCGGATTGCAAACCTTTGTTTGCGGCACCGACATTCGGCTTGCCTTTGCTGTAGGGGGGTGGGGGGCTCGTCCTTCCGTGACCTTTTGGAACGCGCCAGCAACCATGAAACCGTCGCCAACGTCATCGTTTACGTGTCCCTTGCAGAGCTTCTTTTGCTTTATTTTTTCTCTTTCTCTCTCTGTTTCCGCTTCAATCCATTACCAACAATCACGTATCTTTCTATTCACGTATTCACCACCGTGTACCAACATGTTAGAATGCTTTCCAACATAAAACAACAACAAAAACACAAACAAACTAACTAAACTTACGCCACACCATTTTACTCACTCGTACGGTTTTTATCACTGACAGCCTAACTTCCACACTGTTGGTGTCGATTTTGTCGCACGCTACCCCATCCACCCCTCTCCTCACGAACGTAGTGTTGACTATCGGGAGGCAAGGTAATAACACAGCGTGGCGCCCGGCAACATGTACCCAACGCGTTTGCTACTGTTCCATACCCCCAAGTCAAACCGAACATATCCATCCAAAAACATCCTTCCCCAAGTATTATGTCGACAAGTAGCAGCTATTGAAAAAAATATTCCTTTTGTAGGAAGGAAATCACGTCTCCCGACGGTTGGCTTCCTTGTCAGAGGAATTTTAAAAAAATTGACTAAAAATTTTATTTCCATGAAACGGCAACAAGAAAAACCAGGTGTCGTTTGAAGCTTTGAATCTTTCGCAAAACATCGTCGTAACATTTACTTTTCTAATTAATCTGATACGAGGCATGTCGGTATGACCTAAGAAATGTGATTCTACTTCTAAAAAGTCTGACCGATCGTGATCGTCATGTCATAAGGAACCTTTCGATACATATTCATATATTCAGAGATCATGGAGAGCATACAACTAACAGAGAGCGAAAGGACAAACATAAAAACACTCTGAAAAAATCTCGCCAGTAGGGCACATCGTTTATCTCAGCACTTTTTATGAAACAAAAAACCTCCTCGGAGAAAGTTTTTATGTTCCCTTTGGAACAACTGGAATGATGTTTTACACGAAACTGACGTACAGGCAAGATCGAACATTTGAATGATGGGTTCTGTATATAAATTTCTAAAAATTGCTAACGAACACGAACATTTCAGTGAAAACCATCGGGGCACAGGTATGTACGTGAGTTGTGCAATCAGTATAATCATTTTCTTATCAGCTTCATCCAACGCCTACGTGGTGTGTTAGGCGCACGAAAAGAACATGCTTATCTATTTCCGTTGATCTAGGACAGAGAGCGAGTAGTTAGCAAGCTTTCTGACTCTCGTTGCTACATTTGTTGTTTTTATTATTTGCTTCTTCTTCTACTGTCAGGAGGAGTCATCAAGTGCCTGTTTTACGGAGCATACTTCGTGGGAGTACATGAAACTAGTGAAGTTTACCAATCGAACCTTAGTACACACACATACACACGCTACCATGTTAGTAAACTTTGGAAAATACTGGGTCGTTGATCCTGATAAATTCCGGTTCAATGTGGTTCGCAAGAGCGGATGTTAGAGCGAGAGAGCAATCATGTACGTACGCACGTAGAGGTACGTACATGTTGCTGTGTGGTAGTAGTGAAACGTAGGAAAGCATCAACATTAGCTACAAAAAGAGGAAACAAAAAACATACAGCTCTCCCCTGCGGAGCCAAACAATTTCGGGCCGAAAAGAGGGGAAACTTGAAACAACGCTGTTTTTTTTTGGAATAGCAACTACTGAGAAGCGAAACATATATCTTCCCCTCTCCGGGCTGGGATCATGCTTGTTGCTCGTGGAAACGCGCATTCGCAGCGAACCGTCGCCTGCTTGACGGTTGTTGCTGTGAGCATGGTGCATTGTTGAAGGTTTGTTGCTGCCGGGTTGAAATAATTATTCACTCAAGCAAACCAAAGCCCAGTCAGCTCTCCCTCATTACCGGAGTTCAAGGTATGCGGCTGGTGTCGCAACACGAATCTTCGCCCAGCTCGTTTTAACCAAAACTACCACACTGCACACATACACCAGTAAAAGTGCGGACTCGTATCCAAGCGGCGGAGGGGGAAGGAGAAGGCGATCATTTACAACATACAAATAAACGTGCAAAAGAACGTAAGCGTAATGACAGGAAAAAAGAAAACGATGTAAACAAAAAAAAAGGTATGGCTTTTCCCAATTTATAAAAATAGGTAGAATTCATATGAGCTACTCTAACTTCGACAAATAACGAAACTTTCGTCTTCTACTGAAACTGTTTTAAGAACGTTCATGAAAAAGCTCAGCTCATTACTGTTGGCAAGCCACGGACGATTACATTTCCACAAGTGTTCCTTTCTTTCTTGCCATGGCAAATCAAGTTAGACGCAAAGCATCAGAGAGGCGTCTTCTTCCATTGACTGAAAGCAGACCATCAAATAGAAAAGATTAGTTTGCAAAATGTAACTTTTGAAAGATGAACGCACACACATATACCCACTCACAAACAGGCGACACACACACATACACAAGTACAATTTCTCATGGCTAGCATAGCAACAAACCCCTACTGACTGCAAATGATTCACACGTATACACACATACAACACACAGCCTGCCTGCTCGTTCTCAAAAGGTCTAGGATTTCCCCAGGTCGATTTTTCCGAATGTCACGCGCGCATTTTTCCTCACACTTCCTATTACGCCCGACACACGGCAGCGATGCAAAGCATCGTACAGATGGCTCATGCTTTTCCTATCACTCACAGACCTTGATTAGGCCCCGTTGATTTATTTCTGTCCTTTGGATGTGTGCGGTCATTTTCGATCACAACAGCGTTCTGCGTTCAGCCAAACACATGAAGATGCATATGCATCAGACACGCGCACTCGACCCTTTGCACACGACGCTCAGGCACGGGAAAGGGGGAGAAAAAAAAACTTCATCCACCGTATCATTCACATTGCCCCACAGGCACACGGCGCGTCCGGAATCAGTACTTTTCAACACACGACACACAATCACCAGCACGAAGCAGCAATGCACGCAATGGTTTCCGTTAAATGTTCCACAAGTTTAGTTTTAGATTTTTTTTTTGTTTAGATCACCACGAACTTGTTCCGGTATCGGAGCACACAACCGTAGCACGAGCGAGAAAATTCGTACAGCAACACAGCTTACTTTGTTCTCGTCTCCATAGTTGTTCACATATCCACCTACTACTTGTTTACCGACCAGCGCCTCACTTTCCAGCACGAATGCAGCAGCAACACACACACACGCGCGCGCGCGTATACACACTCACGCGACGATACGGCACAAAAGTTTACCTTTTTCATTGTTATCATTTTTTTTATTTTGCTTCCAATAGAATCATGCGGAAAATACACGCTAAGGAACGCGACCGAGCGGCATCATCGGATCGAGGATAGGGGCTGGGGTTAAGTTAGGGTAAGTAAATGGTACCCGCCCCCTGTTGGTCACCTTCCCCTAATTTCAATCAAAAGCAGAGCAAATTGAGCAAACGTAACCGCGCAGGGGAGTCAACCACTGAACTTGTGAGATTTGTGATGATCATGCTTTCCTTTCGTCAATTGTGGCTCTCATTTGCACCTTCGCTCGCCGTCTCGGTCGCACGAAGAGAAAATGTGGCGCGAAGTTACGCATCACGTTGCCAGCGCCGTAGACCGGCTGACTCGCTCGCTCTCTCACATTTACAGCACAGCACGCACACATCCACACAAAGCCACGCAGCTTCGTACACAACTACCAGCTGGTTTTTCAAACCCTCATGCCTCGCGCCACACCAACGCCCGGACCAACCGAAAACCATGGCTATTGAGACACGCAAAAATTGCACCACAGCGTCGTGTCACACTTCGCACCACTACAAAAGCACGACCGTGTGTTGGATACAACAGAGGGAAGTAAAGGAAAAATAAGAAAAGCAAAACACATACGATAGCTCGATAAGCGAAAGCTTTAGCGAAGAAACACAACACACCGTGTGGACCGTGGTGTGTACCAAAAATAACAATAATGAACAACATCCCAGCAGCAGGCAGCACAAACACACGCAACCACGCGTTGCTCGTACGTTCTTTCACATTGAACTGTGCTGCATTTTAAGCTTTTTTTTGGAATTGCACTGATCGCAGCACACACGTTCCATTCTATGCATTTCCTTCCATCAGCCGCACTTACAGGAAAGAATGTGGTCGAAGCAGTTTTCTACATTTTCTTGCCCCATCGGCATCATCCTCCTGCTGGACGAGGGGGTTAGACGTTGGAAAAAAGTATTGCTTGCATGTTAACAAACACTAATTCACAATAGACATCGAGAGCGAAAGAAAGAGGGAGAGATACGCACACACAAACGCACACAGTACAAATATACGTGTAGATATTCCACTGTCTACTGAGGTGTTCGTTATTACACGGTCGCAGGAAGGGAGGAAATAGCGCGCATTAGGTGGTGTTTTAGGCGGTTGCTGTCGGATGACGTCACATCGTATGTCAGTTGTTTTCTAGCATCAGCTCGGATAAACGAAGTACGAAACGCGCGCAACGACGCGATAGAAGCGAAAAAAAATTGTAAAGAAAACTCGCGCGCGCGTTAGTGAACATCAACACCACCACCCCCACGGCACGAGCTGTGCTGGGAAAGGTGACACGATCATCACTCTCATTCGGAACCACCCTCATTCGGAACGGATCCAGCACAAGTGGTGTGTAAGTGGAGGGTAAGCTAGCCTCATCAGCGTACCATGCAACAACGACGGTAAGCGACTGTTGCTGTTTTACTTCGTTTGCAAATGATGCGTTTTTTTTTCATCAAGCTTGCTTTGGTTGGTCACCCCGTGTACGTGTGCAAAAGGGAGGTAATGCAATATCGACGAAGAAAACAGCCAACAGACGGTGAGAGAGCGACAGAGAGAAAGAGAGAGAGAGAGAGAGAGAGAGAGAGAGAAAGAGAAGGGAGAAAGAGCGAGAATGGGAGAGCACTTACATTTGCTTCCGTTTTAGGAAAGGCTTAGCTCGAGCACGTCAAGCAGTGTCAGGCATAGGCGAAGGTGATGACGATGGTGATGAGGATAGTGTTGAGTGCTTTCAAGAGCTTTTATGATACTGTTACTAGTCTGCTTTTAACCTACCTACACTACATACACCACACACACACACACACACACAA
>JXWZ01005362.1:0-14890 GCA_000956215.1 Anopheles farauti No. 4 | reverse complement strand
AGATGCAGAATTTTGAAAATAGGGCGAGTTGTTGTTTAAATGTGATTAAAACTGTATTCAACAGTTCGACGAATCGGAGCAATCAGCTCGGTTCCATTATGATCCCAACGTAATTAAAATAGATAATTGGTACGAATGTTCTGAAGCTGTATATGTAATGTTTTGCTTTTATCATGACCCTACAGGCCCTACGGCCCTACGCATGGTTAGGAAATGAAAAATGGCATGACAAATCGGATAAACTGACGCTTCACATACAATAAATACCTTGCCATTGAAAATCACATATTTGAAAATAACAAGAACACATACTTAAAACAAATACTAACGCATGGATATTAATTAAATATCGATTAATCATCGTGTACGTTGAAACTCTAAAATCAATTAAATGAGTCTTCACCTAAAAATCAAGTTTTGATCAACAAGCTTGATCGGTTGGGATGATTTTCTAAACAATTCTTTATAAAGTCAACTTTCTGTCATTCTGTCTCTAATCATTGGGTTAAAAATAATTAAATTAGTTAGACTGTTCCTGTGGATAATTCGAGTATGTAAATCACCTCGTGTTTTTTGAGTAAATTTATTGATCTCATTACAGGCAAGTGGACAAATTTAGCAAGTGTACAAATTTTGAGCTAAGCTATCTTTAGTATTAGTAGTCCAGAAAAAAATACTTCAAATAAGACTAGCACTAACGCATGCGCTCCAAATGAGACGTGCTACGTTTATGTCGTAAAACACTAGAACAAGTTCATTGCCGCTTCCCATATGGTCGAGGCTGAACCATCTTGTCAGGTTCCTGCCGGTACGATAATCTCCCTTTTCCTTTCTTCATTATTCGTTCTCTTGTGTTTGTTACACGCTGAATACGTTACCCGAATACCTAGATTCAAAGCTCGCGATACCCGTTAGCCTCTGTGACCTACGCAACCCGTAAGTCATGTCTACTTTCGTTTTCTTCCCGTTAAACTTCGCGCCTGCTACCCTAACATTATCGCGTATCCGTCTTCGTGACGCGAGCAGCCAAGCCTATTTGAGAAGAACTGACAGGAAGAACGCCATTCCCGTCCCGCTTTCTGCCACGCCAACAACATAAAAGAGGTTTAAGCTTGTTCAATTTCAATGTTGCTTCTTCACATGGACCGCCTTCTGGCCAGGCTGGATGGTGGAAAAACGAATAAAGTGCATGCAAGCGAGAAGAATTAATGGCGTTTGCTACGTCGAGCGGGAGGGGAGACGGCCTGGCAGCCTATTCGATGTCGTGCTCGAACGGAGAACCCACTTCACTGTACCCAGTTCAAAGGTTACATTGCTCAGAACAAACTTCTGGCGTGGCCGGGACTGACACACTCAACTCGACAGCTTGGTGGCAGGTCGGTCGTGGAGGTTACGAGAATCGGCTACCGTACTTCAGGAGCTCACCGTCCACCAAGTCGTCGTCCAGAGGGGGCAATAAATTGATACCGAAGCATAACAAAGAAAAGCAGACACCGCGTCCGTGCGCCTCATTGAGATTCTTGGCAGCGCTACATCCTAAGACGGCTAAGAGCGGCCACATTACTAATTGGTAGGATTCGGTCGGTCGGTTAGTTCCGTGTGCGGTGGTGTGGCTTCCTCGGGGACAGTTTCTTTCCGTGCTTCAAGCGGTTTCACGAAAGCTTCTCAGGAAGTAGTTCCCCTCGAACGTTTCGGATGTTCTTCACATCGCCTCGCTGGAGTACGAGCGCAAAGAATGGAAGAAACTCTTGGAAGGTCCAAGCATGAGGTGAACTGAAAGTATAAAGAACCATTTTTATAGCCCATATAACGACGCGTGCAGGGCAAAAGGGGTACCTCCAGAAAATAGTCCCATCTGATCCAAAGCGATAGCGCCCGATTCGTGTTCGTGTACGTGTTCCGCCTATTAATGTCCGTGTCTTATGAGTGTTATTGCGGGACAGCGCTCGAAGCTGTGAAATCTTTCCCGCTCATTTCGATCATTTACAGACAAAACTAAAGCATGCGGTAAGGCAAACACACCACACTGGAGCATTGTATCGTTAGCATAACCATTTCTCTGAAATTCTTCTCCGCTGCGATAACGATGTACGACGTGGTTTATTCAAATGGAAACCGAGCATAACTGAGCAACACAAACATGAAAGTGAGTTTCAAAATCCACATTGCCCCGAGTATGTTGGAGGAAGTGATTTTTTTCTGTTGTTTGAAGAAGCGTTGAAATATTCAGTGATGAGCCCTGCCGGATGATAAATGATGCGCACATTACAACATATCTACACAGCTCCAAGTGATATGGAATCGAGTGATTGAAAGGATTCTAAGCTCACAAGAACCCAGTTTCCGTTGGAGTGGGAGTTGGGATTTGTTGGACGTTGTGGAGCTCATCCGTGGAACTCCAAGGGTGAAATCATAATTACATCCATCGCAAATGTACATGCATTATGAATGAGGATGAGGAGTGCGAGCGTATTCATTAGGAAGCTTAACGGTGTGATATGTGTGCTGATAACGAGATTCTGTAATGAAGAACACAAGCACACAAACACGCTTCAGCTATTTATTTGCATTACATTATAAAGTTTCGACATTGCTTCGAAGGAGCACGCCTTGAACGTTTATCGGCGATATGATAAATCAACACTTGCATGAGGTCACGTTCCTGACGGCGATCAGGCGAGAAACCGAGTCTCGGGAGGGTTGTGTGGTGCGAAATAAATTCCACTCTACCCTGATGGTGAACCTTTGGCATTAGCTGTTGCGAGCCCACACGATCGAAAGCATAAGCGATGGCAAACATCCTGTGCCAGAGGCATCCGCACCCACGTGGGAATTCGGGAAGTGGCCCATAAATCACAACATTTCTGCATAAATTATTCCCATCTAAAACTCCTTCCAAGCCTTCAATCGTCGTCTAGCCGGTGTCCCCCACGCAGTGGCTCTGGGTGGCTGGTTTGGGTTTCAGGACCTCCTCCGGGGCCGTCCGGAAATTGAATTGTTCAGTTCGATTCGTTGTAATTGGATTCCTGAAACTGAACTTTCTTCATTGTATGACGTCCCCACCAACGGTAGCAACGCCAAAAACCAGCGTTTTTGTTTCACCGTTCAATAAAATGTCTAACGTTGCACAGCGATACCAAAACACAAAATGAAGGAGTGAACCTAAAACGCGCCTCACGAGCGATGCCACACGAGTAGAAGACCACGGAAAATGGAAAATAAATTCAGAGCGCGTACCGCACTGCACGCACCTCACGCCTCGGTCGTGGCTTCATTTTGTGGTGACAGTTGAAATTGTTTCCGCCGGTTCCGTTGGTACGTTTCTACCGGCGACGATGGCCGGTTGCCATTTCCGTACGGCGACGGCTAGTTATTGATAAAAACCAAAACCCACTGAGACTGCTAACAGCACGCGCGGCCTATTGCGTTGTGGTTGGATTGAAATGTCAATATACTAACTGGCCTGCTATGGTGACGATACGGAGGATAACTATTTACGCAGTTGTTGTCGGCGCGGAGAGACGATGACGCGGAAAGGTGTGGTGTGTCATTTGTCCACGCGCGAGAAAAACGTCAGTGAAGCTGTTGACTGGTTAGTGAGATGTAAGCAAGGAAAACGTCCGGAAGCTAGTAGTAGCATCAGCATTCAGTCAGACGGGTTGGCAGAAATGAAATACGGAACGGTCTGTCTAGTGCCGGTATTGGTTATGCTCGAGGCAATAGTGTTACAACCGGTGACAGGTGCCAAACACGTCGATATATTTCAGGTTAGCGCATACTCGTAACTCTCTTCCTAAATCTTCATCACTCGTTTGAATTGTACTTTAAATTATAGCAATTTGAGGATGGAAGCTATAAAGCAAATCAGCAATCTTCTCGCGACGACCTGGAAGCCTCAGAAGATGAGGACGATGTCAACTCTCTCCGAACCGAACAGCCATCGAGTTGCGTGGAGGATGTGCTCCCAACAGATCCTCTCGAACTGCACGAGAAGCTCGAAAACGAGACGGTTGTTCCGCAGACGGCAGTAAAGAACGTACCACAACCGAATCTGAGAGAGATGTTCTCTTCCCTTACCCAAGGTTTCTTCAATACCAACATCTTCCGGATCGGTCAGCATGTGCGTGAGGTGCTCGTCAGCATCAAGAACCGGGTGCAGACTTATACCAATGATACCATCGCGAAGCTCGATCATCTCCGGCACCGGACTATGAGCGCCGTCCAGCGCAAGGTGGACGAGGTGAACGGACAGGTCCGTGACCACTTTCGGAACGAGTTCGTCGAGTATCGGGAAGTTTGTCTACCGGACGACAACCGGTGCATGAAGCTGCTGCACGCGCAGATCGATCAGTACGAGCAGAAGTTGCGCGCGAACATGGACCACTGTCACGACAAGCTGGCAGAACATTTGGCCGAACAGCGGCGCGAGGTGAACGCGGCCCAAAAGCTAATGAATGGACCGTACAACCGGATGAACAACTGTCTCAACCGCGATGCGGGAGTCGGTCGGAGTTTTCTCGCATGCACTGGCGGGGCGGTGGCAAATCTCGCCAAACTCACCACCGAATCGATGCAATCGTTTGCGAACAAAATGAAACATCTTTCCGACAAGTTTTCGACGCGTGTGGACAAGTTCGAGAAATGTGTCGTGCAACGCCGGCAGCTTTTGCAACAGAACGAACGCGAAGTGTCGGAAAAGGTGAAAGGTTGCTTTGTGAAGCAACAGTCGCAGCCGGAAAACTTTTTCTAGCTAGATAGATAGAAAGATACGAAGCACCGGAAATAAAGTCACTACAGGGTGGCAAGTGTGGAAGTCAATTCGTATATCCTTCTAAATTGGGACTGTCAGACGATAGCGAATATAACGTTTCACACGCTCCATACGCTCCAGTTGTTAGCAAACAGGGCGTGTTTCGCTATCGGAATCTAGTGCAGGTGATACGGAAACAGCACTGACATAAATCTTCCCAGCACTGCTAAAACCGGTGTCAACGTGCGCTACTCTTCAAAGCCGGAACTCAGTAACGAACGAAGCGAACACTTTCACACCTGACAACTTCATCATCTTCGAGCCTTTTTTTTTTGTTATCAACACCGGTTTCCTATTCCGATGTTAAGCACTGCAACACGACACGAGAACAGCTTGTCGTTTTATTTGCATCCGGTCCGGAATGAAGAACGAGGAAAGGAACATTATTTAAGAGAAATTTCCTACCGGGAACATACCACATAGATTGTGCTGGAAATTGCTTACAGCCAAGTTGGGCGAGTATTTTAAGCCGTTCTGGAGTAGCTTTTAGTTGTGATAGTAAAACAACTTACACACGGCACACGTGTGAATTTGAAATTAATATCCACAATCAAATCTCGTGCTCCAAAATAGGGTCATGCCCGGCTAAATTTTGGTGCAACATTCGGAGCAGAAACGGTCGTGCTCGTGATTCGTTTCCACTTGACGGAACAAAAACAAACAAGCCCTGTTGTCCTGTTGACACAGTGCAAAGCTTTGCACAGCCGAAGCGCAGCATTTACACATTTTATGCACTACTGCAGCAGCAACAGCAGCAGTACACATTTGTGCAACGTGTAAGTAAACCTTGCTCCACCTTGGTTGTGTAAGAACGTTGTACTAGAACGGACCCCGGGGATGCTTCACGCATCCTCTTGAGCCTCTCTGTTGTATGCTACGCTTAGTTGTATGGTTCAGTGAGATTGAAATTAAATTTTAATTCCCACCATTTTCATCTTGACGCTTCTTTCGAGCCTTCTATTTGTTCTGCAGTAAAACAAAACGAACGAATCACGAAACTCTTGGTGTCCTGGTCGGGACTGCGAGGGAAAGGAAGAAAAATAAAAAAGGTTATTTTCTTTCTCTCGTTTGCTCCTGCGGCCAAATTAAGTGTAGGAAGTGAGTAGATTGCTTTCGTACTTTCGACCTTTCGTGCTTGGTTCGTTTTGTGCAGAGGTTTTGTTTCTGTTCTTTTTTTTCATTTCATCTGCACAACTTCTTGAACGGCGGCGTTTATGCAGCTTTTATTCTACATCCCAAGTAGGGTTGTAAGCCTCGACGACACCTTGCTTCGCACCGTGCATAGTACTGAGACGTACTCATTTCGAAAGCATCGTGTTCTTATTAAAAACTTCAATCTTGAACGAAATGGTTCCACTGTTCTACTGCGACCCATCTTAACGTAGCCGTTTTCCGCTGCCGTGTAATCATTAGGGGGGGGGGGGGGGGGGTGAAATTGGGGACGTAGCAAAGAATGTGAAACATTCTGTGCGCTAAAAGTATGTTTATTTGCAAACATGCTCTGGCACTCGTCGCATCCCCAGCATTCCTCAAGTAAGCCCTGGCGAGCATCTCGTGGAGGCGTGTAAGATGATGGATGAACTGTAATTTCTCGCATGGCTCATGTTTTCTACACCGCAAGCACATCCTTTCTGCTGTACCACTTTTCAATGAGGATAGCACACATACTACCACAGGCAGGATAATATCGTGTTATTTCATTCCTCGTGCGTGAACCCAAATAAGCTGAAAGCCTCCTTGGAGTAGGACCTTCGACTTTTGATAAGGAAATTGGAAGCATTTTTGCCTGGTACGCGCCGGCTCCAAAAGTCCGCATTTCAGGCAAATATTTCATTCCAAACACTAATAAATTTGTCAGGGGAATACACTCTTTCGATGTTGACTTACGGTGGAGCGAATGTGGTTCAGGTGCAGAACTACAAAGTACGAGCCCTTCTGAAACCATTCCTGATAGCTTCACACACTTTCTTCCAACACTCAATTACGCTTCGAATCATCATATTTGCATAACATCAGCTCAGAGAACACCCACTTCAAGGTGAAAGATGGTTGCGGCAATCAGAAAGACTTGCGGTTGCGAGCACCCGAAGCAGAATGGTTCTCGATTGGGTTGCGGTACAGCGGTAAGGAGACGATGCTTGCCCGAGACTGTAAATGTTTGACGATAATTCTCCATCAGGTTGTTGCAAACAGCCTGGTAAACTTTTGCCCAGTGAATGTTTGCTAATCATGATTACTGTACTTGGGCGGGTATTCGGACAACTAGCGGCAGGCATTATTTAATGCTACAAAAGTTTTCCTTCCAGTGAAGCATTAGCATCTTAATGGATGGAAGTATTTATGGTGCAACCAGAGAGCTCAGACGCCGTATACTGAAAGCTTTTAAAGAATTAAAATCTCTTATGTTTAGCTTCTTTCTTTCAGAGTTTATATGAATGACGTTTTAATCATATCTCGCAAGTATAATATTAAACTAGACTAATTAAATCGCAGAGGGTCGTGCTATTCCCCCTGCTCAACAAAGTTAGACAAACAGATTGAAAATGGCAATTTCTTACTCCACTTCGGTGAACATTTGGAGTTGCTCTACTATCCGTTCAAAACGGAACATCCTCTTGCAACAAAATTTTAGCTATTCTCTCTTCAACTGTCCTTTCAACCTTATAATTATCCTACTAGCCAACAGAGAAAAGCTCCCATCCATGTACCAGCATATCGAACCGAGCGCATAACTGATAGTGACAACCAAACTGGAGTTCTCGCTCATCGTTAGAGCAAACTAACAATCAATTCCCGAGACCACATCGTACAAGTTGGGATAAAGATCCACTCCTCCTACGTCCAACCTTCGATTTCTTGGTTGGCTCTCTTCTTCTGATGGCGAAATGGCTCTTTCTAAACTAATATTCTTACTCCTCCTGCTGTCTGCAAATTCTCCCCACCCGCACAAGGATGGCCACAAGTTTTAATAATGTTAGCTTTTTTGTGCTCCTTGTCAAATTGCCCACTGGCTCGAAAGCGCAGTGGGAAGGACGTTCGTTCCCAATCGTTTGTTCTTATACTTTTCTTTCACCTTCCCCGACATCTATCCATCTTAAGTCCGGGTCATTCCGGAAGCCAGCAATCAAGCCCGTTGTTGCTGGGCTTCTGGTTCTTTATTCATTTCCCGTTCCTGTCACTTCCTGCGTCATTTGCGGTTTCCCTTTCGGTGGGAAACTTTTGACAAAGTCATAAAATAGCGGACAATCAGTGGGATCAGAGCCCGGGCCTCAGAGAATGTGGCGCTCATATCCGATGTCACTTTTGATCGTATTTTTCTTTTTTGTGTTCCCGTTGCTAGGATGTGCGGCACACGGAAGTTTTCCAGTACCGTAAAATGTAGATAGAAGAAGAGAGAAAGATACACAAAGCCCGTTAGTTAGAGTATTATACAGAACTAAGATGATGGAACGAGAGGTCTTGGAACGAGAAAATGATGTCTTTGTTGGTAGTGATTTATTCATCGCTGTTAAATCGCTTTCCGTACCGGGCGGGCGGTGACATTATCGTACTGGGGAGTTTTGAAGGAAGTTTTTCCGCCCATGAATCCGCTCGTGAGCAAACGAGGAGTAAAAAAAAGATAGACACACTCGCAGCAAGCTGGCACATTATGGGACGTGGTGAATTAGATCGTTTCGCATGCTGAGATGTCGTCACATCGCAGCATGCCAACACGCATTTCATCGTGCCTTTTTTATTGTCTTCCTTCCAAAACCGGTCAGCACGTTGTTCGTCCGAAGCGTTCGAGATTTCCCGTTTTGTTGCCAACATCGAAACGTGTCTTCGCGGCGTAACGTCTACGTGACGTCCGTGCATTCGTGCATGCATCTTCGATGCATCGTTGCGTACGCCAACCGAAACTCCAATTTTCGGTGCCATTGTCGTTACGTCGAACGTACAAGATTTTCCTGACCATCCTAGTCGTCGTCGGTATCGGTGAAAAGTAAAAGTTTCCCCTCGGTTCGCTAACGTCCAACACCGGCGTACCAAACAATGCGATTCGAATCATACCATCCACCGGTACCACGAGAGCTTTGACCGCCGGGCGTCTTACGGCGGGTTCGTGGTTCGTCGCAGTAACGGTCGGCCGGATTTTCCATAAGCCGATTACGAGCAGTCCTAGCGGAAAATAGATGCACGGACCACGCTAGACTCGCCGAGCGCGCGCGCGCGCTGGTGATCGATGATTAACGCAATGCCGGTATCGCCATGTGTGAACCGTAACAAACCGGCGTGCCTTACCCGTCTCGCCGGTGGGTCGGAATGGTTTCGCTTGGATAACCCATCGCCACAAAAGGCTTACGTACGTGCAAGCTCCACAGCCTTGCATCGTGGTGCACAACCGCCACAGAGGCCGGGTAAGGGTAAGGCTTAATGAGGGTGCTGTTTGTGGACTCCATTGTCGCTGGGCTCGAATCCCCCGGTTGGGCCATTGTGTGACCAACTGCTTCATGATTCAGGTGGTTTTCAGCGTTGTTGTAGCGTCGAATCGTAAATCCCTGTATCTATCAACCTGCGCTGTTGGTTTACCGTCGATACTGCCCTGATGCCGCGTGCCTTCCCTCCTGACAGCTTTGTACTGATGTTGTTGTTTTTTTTTTGTTTGTCTTTTCTCCTTTCCTCTCCGCCAGCAGCGTTCAGCTAAAGACCCACGACCGGAAAGCAAGGGGGCTTTCAGTGCCCGATGTGCAGAGAAGGATGAAGCAGATCGATCGATTGCTGGACAAATGCTTCCGACGTCACGGGAACGCCCTGGTGCTCGTCGTCGTCGGACTGCTATGTCTCCAGATTACCACTAGTGATAGTACACCGTTAGGCGATAGCAATAACAGTAGTGGCAGCATTAGCAGTAGTGGTAAGTACAGTTGTTGTTCCCTTTCCTTGTCGTTCAACCGTGCATTTTCGTTGAAATTTATAAGATTTAGCCCGATGAGGTCTTTTTCATTGGTACTATGAAATGATACCTGATTTTTTTTAGGTCGACATTACGCAATATTCAATATCAATATTCAACAAGACCTATGTACAGAAAAAAAGATTATAACGCAAAATCCAAAACATTTGGTCTGAATAAATGTAAAATTAAATGTCTTAACGTGCACTCTTTCTTTGTATTATGTATTATGCTTTGTATTATGCTGCATATCTATTTGAAAAAGCTCGACCCTACTAGAACATTAGTTAGATATGAAATATATAAAAATGGTTTTTAAAATCATATGGAATATCAGCTTTTTGTGAGATGTTTTAAATGTTCACGTTTTTATTATAGAATATTTTGCGTAAAATTTATCCTCAAAATACAAATACATTGGCATTCTTTTCGATTTGTAAAATGATTTTTTAAGTACGTCTTCATTTTCACCATTCTTTTTCATTTTTAAACGGATGGTTAATTGAAAAAAAGTAGATAAAAAGTCAAGCTACTGCACAAAGCAAGGCTTTCTTTTACAAGCTTTTTATTTGATTCTTCTCACTCGGTTAAAAGGCATTTGAAGTACAGCAGCGGCATCAAACATCAAAAGACAGCTTCCACCAAGTGCCAAGTATGGTACAGCCGGTACAGCCGGTGTGGCAATCAGCATCAATCTTTCCACCTTTGGCAGCCCGGTTAACGACATGGAAGGAAATTGAATTGGAGTTTATCAGATTTTTTACGTGCCTGTTGGCGTTTTTTTGTTGTTGTTGTTTTGCTTTAATGTTCGCTCTACTGCACGGTTCCAAAATTTGTGCAAAACAATGCCAAAATGACGTAACTTTACGAAACATGCGTGCGCGCTTCAAGGAGCCCGGCGATTCGTTCCGCCCGATAGTCTCCGGGGCGGCGATGATAAGACGCCACAATTACGCAGTAACGGTACGAGATCTGCTCCACCGGAAATGGTGTGCAAAACGGAAGCATCCTCCAAAACAAAACCGAGGGGTAGCGTGTGTTCTATCGCTTTCCGATGCTTTTGGGTAACAAGGGAAGTATGCGCGTATATATTGGAGGAACCGTTTTTTGGAAATAAAAAGAAGGTGGGCACATTGTGGTGTATGGTAATTGGCGATACGCACCGTTTGGTTTGCGATAAACGGAAATGCGATCGTGCACTGACAACGTGACACCCGTCGTCGTCCGACAACTTTCCACCCCCTCCGAAGAAAGTCTCATGGCTTACGACGTACGAGAAAAGTACGAGCCAGTGTGCCCCGCAAAAACGGTAGAAAAGTTTTTGATGTTGTTTTGTTTCGTGACGATGGCGATTTGCTTTTATTTCTTCACTGAACCAAAAGCGCACTAATGAGTTCTTGAAAGTCACAAAACCGAACTTGCCACCGAAATTCGTTCGTTGGTTTCCTTTGTTGCACAAGTCGGAACGGTACATGGTCTTTATGTGCGACCCACCAACCGGCCTAATAATACTTGTTGTTTTTCGACGCAAGCGGCAAAGTTTGGTCCAGCCCTGGAAAGTGTCTGGGCGAATAACAATTTATCAGATCATAAACACAAACTTTTGGTTTCTATTCTTGGGAACAACTGCTGCGCGTGATTGGTTTGGGCAAAGTTTATCCCTTTTGGTTTTGTTTGTTTTTTTTTTACTGTCACCCCTTTTTCGAGCATTCCAAGAAACCCAACTGCAGTAAGTTACTAAAGTTTCCGAGCTTATTTTCTTTGGTGACACGGACCAATGAACGTGAATTATTCGAATTTGTGCAGGAGTATCTTTAGCGTTTTATAGTAGCGCTTGACAAATGTAGCTGTTTTGATTTTTAGAATTTCGTTTTAAAAATAATCGTTAATTGTAATCGATAATTGTTTAAATATTGACATCACTAGAGTGAACATTTGTAACCATTTTATTGTGATTATTTGGATTGCTTGTCGTACAATTTGATGTGTGATTTTTTTTTTAATTTTCTACTGAATGCAACTTGCTATTGATGTTTAAATGTCTATAAACCAGTATCGCTTAAAATTGGCGTAAGAAGCTACACAAAAACTGCATTAATTTACTATGATTTCCATTGTGATTCTCACAATTTATTTAAATAACATAACATTCATTCACAACCGATTAGATCTTCCAACTTCGACGTTTTAACCTCCATCTACAGCTCCAAATCTAAAGCGTTTTGTTTTTGGTTTGAAAAAAATTATATTTACAGATTATTAGACATCGATTTCATTTTAAAGCTAGTTTATACGGAATTTTTTACACAAAACTGTACCAAAATAGTAGAATTATTTTGAAAATAAATATATAATATGAAGACCATTACACATGATAGTAGTCAATATAAAGAAACTAAAAATCATTATTTAAAAATCATCGAACAACTTTATTCGAAATATGTAAACTTTGTAAATGTTTAGTAAGAGTAAACAGCTATATAAAATTGCTTTAAATCTTCCGTTCCACGTGCCATATATCATTTGTATAACCAACAAAGTACCACTCATTTCATCACTGAAAAAGACGTAAACCTCTACGACTCCCAAAAGCAGCACAACACGAGCGTTCGCCGTCATGGCGTCTCGCCGGACGGCGTTACTCAACCATAACCTCCTTGGCATGCTTTCCATCGCTCTTGCCGTAAGGAGGTGAGTGCCGGACGTTACCGACCGTCAAGCTCAAGTGGAAGTCGTATAAAACCAACTTCACGCTACACATCGCCGGTAGCTTCTTCTGGCTTCCATCGCCGCTTCGACTCTGTCCCTTTTTGGATTTCGATTGGTTTGTCTCATGGCTCCCAAAGCCATGTGTGCAATCAACCGCAATTATAGAGATAAAATTTTGTGAAAAATTGACCATAAAGCAAACAATCGATCGTTGTCCATTGGCGCATAGAGAGAAAAAAAATGACAAAAAAAAACGAGGGAAGGGAAGAAATCATCGCCACTTGAATGAAATCAAAAACACATCGGAAATCCGGAAGTGACACTATCGCTATCGCGAAGGGAGAAACCCGTTTCGGGGCCGAGGTCCGGTTCGGTAAAAGAGACAAGATTCGATTTCACGATGATGCCGCGCTTCAGCAGCGAGGGTGAAAGTGAACTCACGTGGCGCACCCCGTGGGAGAAAGTTGCCGGTGCTTCCCGTTGGATCCGTTTCTTCTTCGCTCGTTCGTACCGATGCGTTCCCCGTCTTGAATGGGGGTGGAACTGACGAGACAGACGGGCGGTGAGCGCTGAGTCACATGCAGGGATGGGAGCAAGGTGCTAGCACTAATACCAATAATACCGACATTGAACGAGGGAGTTTTCACTCCGCTCGTGCATGTAGAGCTCGAGCTGAAGTACATGCTTGACTACTTGCTGTACATACGAATGCGCATGTTAGTGCCTCTGCAAACGATCACATACATGGAGTATGGTGCACAACGATAGCAAAAAGCTCCCAGCAGGAGCAAACCCTTGCAGTCCCGCTTCCACCAGAGGTAAAGTGAGACGACCGGGTCTTTCCTCTTTCCAAAGGCAAACAAATGCTGGAACGTTCGTTTCTTTTTATTGCTTTTTATACTTAACGTCAAGAAAACATCGTACCGGGTACTTTCTCCTTTCCACATTTGCCGTACTTGAACATGCTTTGACCTCGATCGATTGTATGCTAATATGACACCCGTCGGGTGGAGAGATAGCAGCTGGACACCCTGAACCCATCGTGGCCCATTAATAAGCGCCACCGTGTCTACAATAAATCTTTCCGACACGCGGAGCCCAACCTATTAGGGCAAGTGCACCACATGGTCTGATGTTTTCTCCTCAAACGAGACCCGTGCCAATTGACTTCGACATCGTCCATTCGACGGTCGTGCGGTTGGTTGCTGCTTTTGCAACGATTCGCTACATTCACTCATGGAACTCGGTCGCTTTGCCGCAAGGATTATGTTACCTTATATTCTCATTCCCATTTTATGCCCCCTACAAACAATGGTGTCGAGAAATGCCCGTGCCGGAAAATGGAGGTGTTTAAGCGTGCTTTTACTCGGAATTTTGATACCGGTTGGAAAAACCATTTCCAGGGTTCGTCGCTTGCTCCCGTTTTGCTTGGCGAGTAAAATCACTCGACTGTTACGAGTGGCCTCCGCCAATGCGAATTAGAAAAACCACACAGCATTCGTGGAAGCGGAGAGAAATATGCCACAGTGTCGACAGCAATCAGCTGAAACTATTGTTGAATGTGCCACGAGTTATGGCTATGTATGTGTATGCTTTTTTTTTTAGTAGCACCACTGTTTACAATCGGTTTTACTAGACCGTCACTATCGACATTGAAACGGCCTCGTTCCCAGCAAATTGTCCGCGTCCGCGCGGAAGTGCGCGTTTCATATTTTCCAAATTGTGCCACTCGGACACTCAGAATTCTCCCCCTCCAATACAACGGCGTACAACGGTCACAAATCGCGTAGCGCGATCGAGGTCAGTGCGGGAAAATGAAGTCACCATCAAGCGGATGGAAAGCTACCGGGCATGTGCAGGGGGCCATTTCACTAATCAACCCGGCCCCTTGTGTGTGATACGATGCGGGACGGATTTTTATGGTCACTTAATTTTAGCTGAATTAGTAGCGGCTTCAACGTTTTTTCTTTCTCTTGCCATGGTGTCCATCAATTTTACCCTCCGGATGGATGGTGAGGCGGGCATGGGTGATTACGGAAGCATTTGGAAACTTATGGGCCAGCCAACGAATGTCGTGCCGTTCCGCTGCGAAGAGTGATTGATTATTGGCGATCGGCGCCATGCGAGGATACGAAGGAAGCCCAGTGATGGAGGAAAATTATTATTGGTTGCGCTACAGGGGCGAACCATCCGAGTGGAAAGTGAACATCAACATTCATTTTTCTCGGTTTTGAAATCGTAGACTGAACGAGAAGAAATAGGATAACAAACCGCACAACAAACCATGATGGAAAATTCTGCTTTGCAGCTATCGTAGAGACATTGTTGTGATACGTTTTTATGGTGCCGCTTTTCTCGACGCTCTTTTAACGTTTAACCTACTTTCGTGATGTATCTGATTGCTTCTGAAATTAAGGGTGTGTTTTTTCGATATCTTT
>JXWZ01005356.1:0-15820 GCA_000956215.1 Anopheles farauti No. 4 | reverse complement strand
CATACTGATGCTTTCTGACAGATAGATCACAGGGTGTCGCGATCCTGAAATGTCCGAGACTAATGAAAACTCAAACCCGTGCCCAGCTCGTGTCCACGTGCGGCTCGTACTATTGAAAGACAGACATTGAGAACAGAACGCGCTGATATGGGGGAGTTATCCAAATATACATCCAAACGGACAGGGCGCAAATATTTACACGCATTTGAGGTGCGCTTTTTGTTTCACGTTTTAGTGGTAGTATACAAAGGGACGGTGAAAAGTGTTTTACCCCTCCCCCTTCCCAAACATCCCTTCCGGGGCTACTCGCACCACCCATCGTCGATCGATGGAGACGCAGCCCGACCGACGCCTGAATGCTGACATCATAAAAGAGGTGACACACTGGAGCGGAGAGTCCATAAATTACGGTCTGCCTGGTGAGTGCGCTGGTGGAAGGGTCATTAACATGGACAAATAATGGTTAGCCGAAAGTTGCATTATGACTAACCTGCTGGACCACCCTTCGCCCCGTGCATGCACATGGGTCATGGTACAAGTTCGCTGTTACTCCGGGGTAGTTCCGTGGAAGAGTTCAAAACACGCCAACGTCGATTGAATGTAGAAACGAACGCAACACCGTATCATCGCGTGCATATCGAGCCGTGTGATTGGAAATTGTCACGGAAGTTAAATTAGTCGCTTCCAGCACGATGGCTGGAATAAGACCAGATACACTGGCCTTACGGACTATGGCCTAAAATAAAACTGCCGTGAAATGTAAAAGACATTCCACACCAATCCCCATTCAATTAAAACATTCAAATAAATACTTTCCTACAACGAAGGGGAGCGAACAGGCATTACTGTCACCATCGTCGTAAAAACGTCATCTGCCTTCCTTGTTAGTGTACAACACTACGCCACCAATACGCGTGCCCTTCCATTCGACACCGAATGCAACCTTTCGCCTGTCATTCGATACCATTTGCTGCCTAATTCGGTTCGACGCCAATTAATTAAAATTATTGGAAACCAAACAAACGCACCGTCGTGTACCTCGTGGGAAGGATATTGTTACCGATGCAAGCGTACAGTGTAAATCAACATGCACCACACCACTCCCTCCTTCTTCATGCTGAACATTTCACACACACACATGAATTAGGTTTGTTGCATTTGTCATTTCTGTCTTACCGTATGGGATGCGTATCTTGCTCTGGACATCGGGAACCCAGCTGTCAACTCGCACGATGCTCTGACTGATGATGAGCACCGCACCGAGCGCCAGTAAGACGCCGTTCGTCAGGTGCATCGGCAACTGTTTACTCCGGTGTCGTCCCATCTTGCTGCTGCTTCTGCTGCTGATGCTATGGTGATCCTCTCGTTTGCTGCTGCGGTTTATCGTATCGAACATCTAGGCGCTCCGCAGGCACTTATACCGCTTCCTTCCACGAGGTCGTACTGGTCCTTTTTTCCGTGTCCGCTCCGCGTTACTGTGTGCTTCCTTTTTTAAACGATCTCATGCTGGTTGTAGCGGTAGCATTAGCTTCACGATCAATTTATTCCTTCACCGTTTGACACGGTCAGCATGGTAGGAGGACGTCGTGATGGTCAGGTACAACCCACAATAATCATTAGCTAAATATCCAGAGTAGCCTGAAACGGAAAACAACGAATGGCAACAGAAAAAAAAACATATTAGAAGGTGGCGTTAACCTGTCAGAGCTAGAGTCTAGCCCTAACTAGTGTCATTTGCTTGTGCTGAAAAGAATGTGGCACTAACTATTAGCACCATCTGGGCGTGTGATTTGAGGAAGTCGACAGCAGTGTAAACCGTGCCGCCCAAGACACAAACTACCGTACCATGTCGCCCGAGGGCACACTTGTACCGATTTACCGTCCCATTGGCAAAGAATGCGTGTAGCGTGCTCCATAGATCACAATACGACTTCCAGCTTTTGTTTGTGTTCGGTTTCAAATAGCGATACCAATCAGCGTAACACGGCGAGTTCAGTGTTCATGACAAATATACATCAGCTTCCATGTGCCAAAGGCGGCGTGCTCCGGAAAGTCCGAATGGGTTACACCTCGTTTTGCCCCTACATGGTGGCAGACAAGCAAGCAACAACGGAGCTCTCCTTCATCAGTCAGCCGAACGTGCGGGTCCTGACAGTAAGCCGATTAGCCGGGTTGGAATGCCAAGCGGTTTTTGTAGCACTGATCATAAACTACAATCAACCATAAACCTCCACGGAACCGCTCCAGAAGAAGTTGAATCTAGCTGTGCTGAAACTGGATTAGAGGAAGCTTGGACAATGAAGTGACAATGTAAGTGCTTTGGTCCCAAATATTGATCACAAGAGGATCCATTAGGGAAGTTCAGTTCCAGTTCCAGAAAAAGCGTCTAACCTCAAACCCTACTTGCGGCGGTACCATACGGAAGATCCGCGCAATAAAACACGCCTTATACAAGCGTGTATCATTAGATGCTGTGGGGCGATTTTTTTTTGCTGCATCTTCCCTCCAAACGTTGGAAGAAAGTGGGCTGCAGCACGCAGGAACGCCCGGGCGGAAGAAAGCGCTACTAAGCTCAGTACTTAAAAAAAGTTCCTCCGCGATCCTCCGTAAGAGGCGGATATAGCTACCATCACTGGGCGAACATTAATTACCGATTCGGTTCGATCGGAACCTGTGCTCGACGTCCGCGGTGGTGTTGGTGATGTTGAAAAAAGAGTACATCGATTCGGGAGGTGAGCAGAGAGAAAAAAAACTTGACAGTCTCATCAGCATAAAATATGCACGCACACAGTGTGGCGGTCGTCTTTTCTTCCGCCGGCAGCGTCGCTGGCGTTGATGTGGGCCAAACGCTGCGTCAAAGTGGGTCAGCATGTCGGTTCCATAAACTGGACGTGGTAGTTGGCGGATTTTGGTGTCACGTGTACCCGACGGACTTGGTGTACACCTGACCAACCCTTTCCGCTAATATTATTCATTTAATCGATAACAAATCACGCTTCGGCGCTGACCTTTACATAAATCCCGGGGATCGGGGTGGACGTTTTTGCGCATAACAAGTATTGCCGTGACCTTCGCTGCCAAGGGCCGCAGGGTATTTGAGCTGTACCAAGAACGTTCGTATGGATTCTTCCACACCCTTCTGCTGAATGCCTTTCTTTCCCAGCGCACAAACTTCTTGTCACTTCGTTTGGTCGATCCGCGTCGTCCACCGTGTCGGACTCTGCAGCAACACGATAAGTAGACGAAATGGAACTCGTCACGTTTCGAGCGATGTGCCGCTAAGAACCGACCGACAAGAAGGGCAGCAACAAAGGGCCGCGGTTTCTGGTATCTCTGGCAAATCGGGTAAAGCCGTTGCACAGTTATTTCCATTGTTGAATGAACGATTCCAACATATCCTTAACCTCATGCTGTAAACTCTTAAGTGTTTCTGCTTTAGTGCCGCCTCACCGACCTGCGACTCGACTCTTGTGTGGCAATGTGTGGAAAGATGATATTCGATATCCACTTAAGTGGAACGACTTCAAAAGACACTACCCGAAGCGAAGGGCGACAAACGGGGAGAAGTTCTGGGTGGAGAAAAAGCAAATCGCCGATAGGAGACACCCTCTTACCAGCCGGGACGGGAGATCCTCCGCGCACCAGATTTTCCAAGCTAAATGAGACATTAAATACAATGTCGATGAGGAACTTCTAGGAGCATAAATTAATGGATCACACTAACGCTACGTTGAAACTCCCTTAAACACCACTCCACTCGTAAAGCGACATGTTTGCCAACACAACTTGTTCATCAAGAAAAAGGTTAATCTGCTTATAAAACACAACACACAACAAACGATCACACTCATTAGTTTTTCCGACATGATCGCCTGTCCTCATTTCCTTGCAATTCGCCAGCGAGCGACCCTTTGCTGACGCATCGTAAAGGGTGCATTTTAATTAGAATGTTAGCATTCGATATTAGCATTCGCTACAACCCGGATCACACAAACGAAGCGAGCAAGTCACCGTCATCCTGTGTGTACAGGGGTGTTGGTATGGATTTGCATATGGGAAAATGCACCCTTTTCTAACTTCGGGAAACCTCGAGGGGGAAAATACGACGGCGACCATCTTCAATCCACCGCTACAACCATCAGAAGCCCTATAGGGTTTGAGCTTCTTTTTTTATTCTAATAAAACTATACGCCAATTTGCGATGGGCCGTGCGGCACACAGTGACGAAGGGTCGAACCCTTCCGCACCGACGGTAGAAAGAAAATACCTATGGCCACTTGACAGGCTGACCCCTTCTTGTCATATGCAATCGGATCGCATGCAGAAAAATGGGTGAATGCAGCAAATAAATGCGTAATTTAAATTTATGCCCCATACATGCGTGCTGATACGATGGCGGAGCTGTTGTTTGCGTTGCGTTTGGGTGGCAGGCAGTGTTGCTATAGCACGGGTCATGCAGATTCATTGCACCAGTTTATTGCTGCCCGCTGCATTGTTTGCAACCCTTTTCCTGTAGGAGCACGTGTTAGCTGTTAAATTAATACCCATTCCAGACGAACAATTGATAACCTTGACCGGTTGCTTTGCGTTCTGCTATATAGAACAATTTGAAGCAATACGATGCATTCACACGATTAAAAGTAACACACACGTACAACAAAAAATCGTTACAATAACCAATTTTAATTAGTTCTTCTATAATTTTATGCATTAAAATTGGATATAGTTTGTACAATAGAATTTGCAGAAATCCTTTTGCAGTTTTCATTCCTCGGATGAGATACCATCCGATTGTCTGAAACAGGATAAGTTGAAAATAAATGTGTTTTAACGGTTCAAACAAATTATAGGGTTTCCGCTAAAATTTAAATTTTTAACTTCTTGCTTGCATGTAAACCACATTGCAACGTAAAACGATGTCTCGATAGCGAACGATTATCGTTATTTTGTATTATTAACTGCCAGTCAACGGATGCAACAAAACAAACGAGCCCTGAAAAAAGTGCAGTATGACGTTTGCGACGTTAAGTACGTGTATGTATAATGGGTTAAGCTATCTTTCACGGTTCACGAACCCACGGTACGATCTTCAATCTGCACGGTTCGGGTATGCACCGAGAGAAACCTCTATAATACCGTCGTATCTTCCCTACGCTGGCATTCGTTTCACAAAGGAAAGGGTACCCCGGATCATTTTTACATCCTCCTTGCTTGGGCCGGAGGAGATTTCGAGAGCGTACATGTATTAATGAGCAGCGTAACTCTAATAATAAAATAAACTGACTGATGGTTGCTGCACCCGTTTGGCAGCACAAATCAGAAACAAAATCCCACCGAACCGACCGGGGGAGCGGACACACACGCAACAACAGACCGACACACTCGCGCTACTCTCACAGATTATTGTTTCTGGCCAAACTAACCAACAACACGCACACAGCACGAAACAAGGCGTACGAAACGAAGGAATAAAGCATCTTCGTGACGTTCCTGTTTCGTGTAATGAGCCGAAGGTACTTCCCCACTTAACATTACTTTCACCGTTAGATCCGCTTACCAAAAATAAAGCAAAAACTAAAGGAAAAGAAACATATCATATCGCTTAATCGGTTTCACTGTTTTGTTTTTGTTTCTTTTTTCATTTTTATTTCTAAATTATTTGTTCAAGCACGTTGTGCAATAATATCGTTAGCGGCGATGTTGCTGCAGCCGTACGATGAACCGCACTGCACTCGTGTAAACAGTGTGTGGTTTGCACGCCGCGGTTCAATGTCACGGTAACATGCGAGCGAAAATTTTCCTCATTTCAAACATTCATTAGGGAGTGGAACGAAATTCGTGCTGTTTTTTTTAACTATGCAAGTCCGGCTTTCGGTTTGATAATGATACGATTGCTTCATTTACGAACGGTGAATAAACATGATCGGGGTTTTTTGCATTTTTTTTTAATTATTAGCGTCTCAAGTTTCTCATCGTGGTTTTCACTCGAGCAGTCACGATCGAAGAAGCAAGTAAATATTCCGACCTTACCGTATCATAACTATGTTAAACGACTCATTATATTTTATGACTATTTAATACCCCTGTTCGTGTATGTGTCTGTGTGTCTCTGCCACCTGTAGGATGAGGCTGTAACCGTCCCGGATCCACAGGGGGGCACAGGCAACAGCGCATTAAAAATGGAATTCTAACCTGCCTGCTGCCGTGGAGCTCTGAGTTTAGAGCTCCAATATTCTTTATAACACAAAAAAAAAACTATCCCATCGAGAGCGCGCGTTTTCTGATTTATGATGATGATGATGGCGAACGACTGTGTACCGCTGAAGAACCGATTTGCTTGTGCTTTTGAAGCGTTCCGCCCTCCGTTTGTTGATTGAATTCCACGCCCGGAATTATGGGACCGAAATAAAATATTCTTATTATTCAAGTGAAGAAAAATCACAACACACCAAAAATACAAAACGGCACGGAATGAGACCGATCAGCTGAAACCGACCCCTAATGGAAACAAACCGCAAATCGCATCGAATCACGTGTCAAAAATATCACGGCTTTTTTTCCCCTTCCGGCGCGTCGCCGAAACCGACAGAAAAAGCAACCAAACTCGGCCGAATGTCGGGTGGTGGCCAAAAATAGTTCACCTCCACCCAGAATCGTACTGTGTCTGGTAACCTTTACCGAAATAAGCTCCACTTCCCACGACCGGACGGATGCCGAAGGAAACGCAGGGACCACCCAGCTGAGCCGGCCTGGTTCAAGAGTAGAGAAAATGAATGAAAAACAAAAATGAATCCAACTTCCGATCCATCTCGACCCGAATCGATTTGATGCATAAGACGAAGGCTGACATAGTTGGTAGTTTGTCAAGCGATTGTTTTGTAATTTCATTTGCAGCTCCCATGATTTCGTTATCATTTCCAACGATTTGGGACAGTACTTCGAGCGTGTAAGGAGAAAGATACCGAACAACCCAACCATTAGTACAGAAAATAGATATGAATTTGAAACCTAAGTGCAAATTAGCAAATTTCTCACCGCTTGCTACCCTTATAATGGCACAGTCAGCTGTGCATCTCATTGTGCATTGGAGAACGCAAACACGAAAAAGATTGTCTTATCCTTCACTCTGCGCATACTCAATAAACACTTTAAGCATTTCCAGCTCCTCCAAACCACCGGCGATAACGACTCTGCCTTCTCCACCGAGCATAATTAAACGCAAATTAGACAACTGCACCGCAAGTCTTGTCTATTGTTTCTAATGGGAATCGAACTACCGCGCGGCGTTTGATGCTCACCTTTTGTTTTCCCCCCATCGACAAACGTATCAAAGCGGCACGCATTAAATTAAAACATTACACACCTGCATGCGACTTCCTTCAAGACGCCGCTTGTGTGTTGAGATGGCGATTTCGCGCGTGGAAGGTTGTGTGCGCGAGCCACAGGGTGTGAATGTTACCGCCAATTGATCAACCAAAGCACGTCCACCGATAAATGTCAGCGGCAGGGTTCGGCAGGGAAAGCACCGATCGAACCTCTCCGTGAAGCCATCGCAAGTGGACACATTTTTATTGTTTTCTTCATGTCGCTGGAACTGTCTTAGGCACACGGCGAGGAAGGTGCAATGGACGCACCGGAACGCATCGCACCGCGAGGTAAACAAACTCGAACGCACATTATTTATTTACATCTGCTCCGGCCGTGATGGTGGGGATGAAGGAGACATTTACGAAAAAAAAAACCCAAACGTGAACGGTGTCGGGTTGAGGGCATGCATTAAAATGATGATGCGCGAGGGTTCGGCACTGACGCCGGCCAATGTCGACAGGTGATTTACATCGAATAAAACCCCGTTGCCGTCGCCGTTGTCCTCCAAGCGGTCTATGATCGATCGGGGCATCAGCGTCGGCTGCAGACCGCACCCTTTCCCCCATTTGGGGATCATGGTACAATGTCACCCCAGCAGGCGTGTGCACACATCGCATCGGGGTGCAGGTGTCGGTACAAACCCATGCAACCCACTGTGATCTAATCTTATTTACATAAACCCCGTTTTCCTCACCCAGCCGAGCGCGTTGTGCGTGCCGTGCATACGCTCTCACTTGTCGGGTGCTGTACGGGACTTTGTTTTCATAATTAAATAATGGAGAGATTGAACTGGGGGAGATGGGAGTGGAGGAGCTTGAATTCCATTTCGACTCCCGACCCCCTGCCTCGCCTCAAGAAAAACTGCAGCACGCAAACCATATGCTCACTCACCCCGTTCGTTCCCATTTGCGGCAGCCGACCGAACAATTGTCAGATGTGATGTGAGAACAGCACCGCATTACGGTGACAAAATTGGGTGCCACGTGCATTAGAATGAACGGGTACTTTTACTCCCTTTTGTGCTATTATATGATCACGATCGCACACTACTTCTTTTATTATGGCTTGCTATTTTACGCTTTTATTTATGATCACTCATTAAAATAAAAAAAAAAAACAAACTCGATTGCGTTTATAGCGTCGCTCTTCTGTAGGACTGGCAAAGCGATGGTGCCTCAAAGTCAGTGTCGCGCGATCGGACACACCGGTCGGCCGTGGGACACAATGGAAGACTCAAAAAGCGCACTAAAATCGCACACAAAAAACTATTTCGAACAAGGATTACCATACCACACTGCTTCGAGCTTTGGGAGATTATTTTGCACAGCAGCAGCACCGTGAAAAGCCACCGCCTTGAGTCGGCGGCTTACGAGCGCTTGCATATGAACGGCGGCCTTCGTGCGAGAGTTTTATGACAGCTCGAGGTCACTCTTTGCACCCAACTCTTTGCGGTTTTTTGACGGGTTTCGTGGTGGATTATGCAACGATGAGCCGCGTTGGCTGCAGTGATTGCATAAAGGAAGCTCGACTGGACGTAGAGATAGTGTCGTATGCAAATAAGGCGTTTGATTGCATACGACATTCAATGTAGGACAGAGTCATGACGAATCAATTAGCTTAACTAATTTTAAGCAGTTAGAACGACTCAAATATCGATATAATTAATAAAGAAAACATTTTTCCAATACATCCTAAGCGCTATGGTAGCATTTCTGATGCCTTGGAAAGGTGATGAAAATGTCACCAAAAAACTCACCACTCGAGGGGAAAATATTTAAATACGAAAAATACCTCACATTGCAGACTAAATAGAAAAAATATTAATTTTCAATAACATTTTTTTTATTTCAAAACTTATAACTGGGGGATTAGGGATCGCGAAAACGTTCCATCCCCAAATACGGACGATGATCGTGTGGTTTGTGAGGTACGTTTGTAACTCGGCACGGTATGGTGGCTGGCCACTAACACCAATTATCTTACTCCCCCGTGTGTTACTGAAGGTGACATTCACCAACAGCAACAACAAAAGGCAACGCAAAAAGCGGACATAAGCCCGCGAAAATGACTCCTCCGCTACTCCAATCCTTCCTCTCCTCGCACACGAGAATGTCCGATTGTTTTGCATGCAGCGCAGCAAACCACGGCCTCACCCATTCATTATGGGCAAAACCGCCACCACCACTACCGAAGCGCAAATAACAATTACGCTGCGTTTAGCATTGGTGCTACGCGAGGCAAGTGCAATTAGGCAGCTGGAAGGGTCAGATTGTAGGCGATCAAACAAACGATTTTTGTTGCAGTAAAAGCTGTTTGGTTAAATCGTGTGTTTTGTCAAACAATAAGTGGAATTTCAAAAAAAAACTTTTCGGGATGGTGTTGCTGTTTTGTTCGTGCTTGACTGTTTCCTGTTTTGAATTATTGTTTTGTCATTTTTTAGAGCTCATTCAATTGTGTTTTTGGCTCAAAATTATCATATGGTGATTTACAAAAATAGGCACGGAAAAAAAATTAATCCTTTTTGTAGGTCTCTTGGAACGGTAGGTCTCTAGCTTTATGAGGAGTATTACGAGTCATATCAGTTTCAAATGCTACTGCTGTGTACGCACGCATCCATCCGTATCGCATTCAACGATTTTGTTCCCCGCAAACGGTAAATAAACAATTTGTTACTCGCTGAATTCACGGATTCACAGATAGAAAAAAGCAAAACCCAAAAAAATCCCAACATTAAAGCTACACCTGCCCATCTTTGACCCAGTGATCCCGAGCGTTGAGCGAGGGCCTATTTTAATAGATCAAACACACTGCTACCGTTGCCCGTTGCCTGCTGTAAATGGAAGAAAAAATATCATCACCCATCCTCCATGCACGTCTCTACAAATATTCTGTACACACCGGAGCAAACAAAATTGCAACTCGAAAAAGAAAAGGCTGGCAGCACTTACCACGTTTCGCAATAACACCTCCATCATCATCATCATCACCATGTTCACGGCTCATGTGTTCATGATCTTCCATTTCCATTACGATTAACCGTAATAATCCGATAATTGCACAGAATATCTGGCACTAACCAGAGCAAGACCCGAAATCTGTGCGTCGGTATCGAAAAACCGCCTCAGGTGCACGTGAAAAGTGAATCATACCAGTTGCCCCCGCCGACCCTCCTCAGTAGGTTGGATCTAGCCGGCTAATACAGCTCCCCCCAAAAGAGCTGTACAAGTAAATTAGGTCAAACCGTTTCGATTGGGAAAACAGAGCGCGCAGTAAAACACGTCGCCATAACTTACCTCTCCTCACGAAGGGCTAATTGTCTTGTGGTGGCTGTCTCGTTCCACCGTTCGAACAAACAGAGGCCTCAGCACCGTCTATGTTATGACTGGGAATGATGCGGAACTACGGGAAGCTAAACACAGAAGAAGGACATGGAAAAGAAAAACATCAGCCGAAGTGCGCGTAGGCAAATAAGTCGTCATCATATCTTATTTATTTTTTGTTGCGTCCTCCTGCTGCTTTTCGTTGCGCTTTTCCCGGCCCAAAAACGCCTTCAAGAACTCGGTTCACCTGGCGAAGCTAAATAGGAACAGCAGCGCACCGTGCGGGCAGGTGTGTGTTCCCCGAGGCAAAAGGTGTTCATAAACGATCGAACCCGCAGCAAGGGTCCGCAAAGCAGAAGAAGTAAGACGTACTCCAAAAAGCATCCGGCGCGTTCGATGCAAACGATGCGCACGCGCCATGCATTTAAACGCCATGACGCTTGCAGCCTGCAGCATACGCCAAACACATGCCAATATGGTTTTAATGCGTTGGACGGAAGGGCCGCTACCGATTGGGACGATTGCCCAACTCGACCCAGCTGCCTCGGTGCATACACAACGAATGTGACACCGAAACGACCGAAACCAAAATGTGAGGTTATGAGCGCATGCGAAGTTTTATCTCGAGGACGTTAAAAATTTTATCTTCCGCGGCTGGCATTAGTTTTCCTCTTGTTGACGATTCCTTTAGCAGTTGTTGCAGCATGTCGCTTGCAGAGGACATGCGATTGCAAAACCAAAACTTAATCTAACCCAAAAAAAAAAAATGCGACGAACGAAAAGTGCAACATGCATACAAGAACGCAGACGACAACAAGATGGATGATACTGCCATGTCTGACCGTGCCGCGTCGTCGGTGTCGTATCGTAAATAAACAAAAGTGTGCGTAATACGATACGTTTGTCGCGTGCGTACACTTAAGGCATGCACATCATCCCAAAAACTTTGGTGCGCATCCGAGGGGACGCGATCAGCATCGTCAACTGCGTTTCCGCATCGTGATGAGAATCTGTTTGTCCAAACGGGACCAACGGAGAAACACGCACGCAAGGAGCGAGCTAGCTCGGAGAGATGGTTCATCAAGATTATTATTATTATTTTCGTACGGGATGCGATATGGGCACGGAGCTCGCAAGCTGATCAATCATTCCCAGTTCTCTACGGTGGTTGCTACTGCTCTGCCAAGGGGATCCGAAGGAGATTGAATTTCAGCGTGATGAAATTGATTTTTTTCCCCCGAGATTTACACTGCCAGTATTTACAACTCATGAAATCTGGATGTTGCATTCAGTTTTACTCGTACAGGATGACAGAGTACACTGAAAAAAAAACTTAGTATAGTTCCAGCGTCATTCGCCTAAATGGCGAAAATACCTCATTACCATTTCATCTCACGCACACGGAACGGCATTAGACAACTCGGTTTTAATGAATAGCAAATTATACTTTAAAGACCGTGTCGCATCAACAATCCAGGATATCGTCTAGAGTTCCAGAAATAGCTATCTGCATTCCATTCGCGCTTAACGCGTCAATCGTAAACTTATGAATATGATCGTAAACGGATTGTTCTTCATCTCGGTTCACGGCAAGAAGTTATGCAAAAAGCAACCGTCCATAAAATGCTTCCTACTCTGGCCGCACCGGCAGAGTACTCATGACCATTAAAAAAGAACCCGGACACCCATGTGGTACCTGGCGGGGATTAGAACGTTTCGCACAAAAAAAAAAGATCGGTTTTACGATCGCGATTCTACCCCGGTGCGGAACCTTCTCCTGCCCAAATGTCAACCACCAAAGTGAAGTATTGATTGACTCATTAAAATCGCATTCCAACAACCACCACATGGGGGGATGGGCGCAGTCTGTCATATTCACTTAATAATGTCAATCACCACAAACAGCAAACCGCACAAATTGGCCATCTTGGTGAGCCACCGGTCGTCACTCGAGCGGAAAGCGAAGAGTGTCATTCGTGCGCGCTTGGTTGGAAATTAATCGCACAAACTGGAGCATGGCAAATGTGCGGAAAAACGAAGTCGCCCATGTTTCGCTGCCGCTGTCACCTCGCGAAGCGTGAAGAATGGCGCTGTTTTTGAGCGCCCCTCAGGAAGTGTCCCGGAAATGGAGGAAATGATGAAGACTGCCCCTGCCTGGCAGCGATTGAGTTACCCGTGAAAATTTCGGTGACCGCAATTCCTCCCTCCCCTGGTTCCACTGCCAGCGGGAGTTTTTGATCGTGCGCTGCGATTCGTAGCAATTGTTCTAATTTCCGTACTCAACCAGGAGCTGGTCATTGTTTTGGAAATTAGGGGAACACGCTTTTGGAGCGCAAAATAGCAGCTGTTTGGTTCGTTTGTACGCCCTCCCACAGCACTGGGGCCGGCGTAGGATTTTTTTTCTGGTTGATTTTTTTTCTGGCCCCGCGAGAGTTCTCGAGATGCGTACACGCTGGAGACTCAATTGGATTAAGCGTACATTAACGCAACGCCGACACGCAGCGAGTTGCGACTTTCGCTTATCGTTCGAATTATTCTATTGACTGTGGACAACTTACAGCAGAAGTAGAATATTAAAGCAGGGCCACTTCACTGTCACTCTCGTTTATACACTCGCAACTTAGAATACACTTTAAATTACTTAAAACCGAGCAATCTTGGCCCGTAGTCAGGCGTACGGTTTATCAATCACCTCGAGTAACGAACTCCATGGTAAACAGACACAAACGCACGGCATACATCACGGATTGGTAGAAGGTCAACGGTGGACGTAGTATCTACCAGAACCGCTCAATCTATCGGCACTGCCCGGAAGATATACGAAGCCTTCCACGAGAGGTCAAACCACACGGTGGAAGATTCGGAACAACGCACATCTAGCGCTGCTGCGCGGTACGATCACTTCCACTACTGTCAACTGTCAAACGCAAACTGACGCGCACGTATGTTGTAAACCTGCACGTCCGCAAGTGTTTGGCGCAAATTGCACCCAACTGCAGTAGCCCACTGGCAAGCGAACACACACGCGATACACCAACACGCCAACTGCTACACGTTGGCCCCGTTGGCAGTGGGGGTGGATGTCTTTAGACGATCAACGGTTAGAACTAGAACCTCCAGACTACGCGGCGGCAACGTACCGTACGAAGGCGTGCGAAGGCGATTGACTATAAATCTGCACACCTTTGTGTACGCCTTCGATCATTTCACTTATCTCATCGGCAAACCGATCGCCACTGCCTGGCCTGTCCTGGCCCGTCCACAGCGGGGTGGTATGTTTATGACCGGGTACTTCCAACGCTCGATATCGTCGTTCGGCAGTGAAGCGTTACACGCGCCTTGTGCGATGGAGGGATTAACGTGATTAGTTTATGTACACTGCCTTGATCTCCGCCATAGCGCTGTATAATATCGTGTGTAATTTTGTATAATTCTAAACACTGACAAATGACTTTCCCAGCTGCTATAGCTTGCCTAGTCTTTATCTCCACACCAGACACCTTAGCAGTCTTCAGGTCCATTGCGTATCTTCATTGAAATGACATACGGAACGAGCTGCTGAACCGCAAACTACGCATTTTCCATTCAACCAGCGCTAATAGAGTCAACATAAATCTTCCCATCTGCGTGCCAATCGTTGCCCGGACTTTGCCGATGTCCAAAAATATTGTAATCTTCTTTGTGTCACACTGCCGGGTTATCTCATACACCGGGCTCCCGATTATGACAGTCCATAACGGTTTCTGGATAAAATATGCAAACTAATTCAGTCGCGGTCACGGCTTCGGCGATGCTGAAGATGGGGGAAGGTTGCGATTTATGGACGCTTTTAGGTTCTAAGCACTTTTCGCACCAGCCAGCTTCTACAGCATCATCCATCAACTAGGGGGTCGAACTCCCGCTTATCGTCGGTTCGACACCTGCAGGGTGTGCGGTGAAGTGGGCAACTCCATCCCCTCCCTTACGTGACCCGTCTTTCCTAACTCCAATACCATTCATTTTTCATCATTTCTCGCCACCGCCAGGGGTTTCAGATTTCACGGGGCGCACACAACAAAATGGACATCGTGTTTCTCCGTACCTCGCACCGCTGCTGCAGGTTCGTCGCGTATTCGCGTATGCTAAACTCGGCATTAGATCGCTTGTCAACAAATTATATCTCACCTCGAAATGCAGTAGAAAAATATCCCTATACACGGTACGCCCGAAGCGTAACAAGGGCAACTGGTTTCGGTTGCGTTCGTACCCGTACTCCGTCGCCACTTATTCCAACTACACCAACAACTTGAGCACTTGTGGTTGTGATTAAATCGCGTACATTAACTACAACAACGGCCGCACCGTGCAGAATCTTTACCCAAGTTCTGGCGCAATAAATTTCCACACACAAACACGGAGCTCACAGCCGACAGATCACCTGCCACACATCACTCGTGCGCTTCTTGGTGGGTGCATTCGCGCGGTACGGTACGTGCCACATTCCAGCGGCCAGGCAGGCTGTCAAGTGCGGTATGGACCCCAACCACCATGGCTACTTCACGGCGGCGGGCGGTTTTCTGCGTTTTAATCAGCCAATAAACGATGCAATTATTCACCAATTCAGCGGAGTCGCTGGAGCACATAAACGCGCTCGTACCGATCAGCATCTATACTGGGGAGGCAGAGTCGTCGTGCGAGACATTTTGTCACCGCCGCGGTCATTTAGAGATACTCACCAGATACCTGGTCTCCCGCTTCAGGCCCATCGAGAGCACCTAATCAACGCTCAATGATCGATGGGGTCTCAACCTGGTGGTGGAGCAGGTGATGTAACCGTGCCTAGATGGACTCGATCCGTATCAGTAATTAGTTGAAGTTGCGGTGGTACCGGGGAGTGTATGTCCGTATCCGATTAGAAATACAAAACTTGACAGCTCGATTCGCCCGTGGGCTACAACATGTAAACCGCTTCCTACTCGACGTCGAGAGAACTCGCGCGAATGACGCACCACACCAGCCGGCCGATCAATTCTACCCACAGCGTAGTTTCGCTTAAGCCGTTCCAATTCTACATGGATTGGCGGTACACGGACGGTCCGTTAAGGGACCAAATTCATCATTTGCAAATCTCACCGACAATCCACCACTACCCG
>JXWZ01005355.1:0-16616 GCA_000956215.1 Anopheles farauti No. 4 | reverse complement strand
TATAAAAAAGATTTTAAAACGAACCAAAACAACACGTTACAACGATGAAGTTGTTTCATGGTGAGTTTTTTTTTCAAACCAGGAAAAAATATTATCCACCCATCGTCAGAGACCTCACAACCGGAACCAGATCCCAACAACACGGAACGAAAAATTAGTCAATAACCGCTGGTTCGAGAGCAAAAGTTGTAAACAAGATCGTTCCGCTTAATTTAATAAGACAATTAAAATAACAAATTGAACGGTTGCTGTTTTCCTGGTTTCGTGGTTTGGGAAATTAATGCCATCTCTGTGTTTTTTTTTTTGTACCGAGGAACAGTTTTATGTTGTTTTTTTTTGTTGTGCTCAGAATGAAGAGTTATCCGGAGCACTGTAATTTATTGCAGTGGAAATGGATATCTCGGTTTGGAATGAAGATCAAAGCATGTGAAAAGGGTTATTCACACTCAACAAGTTATTGATGGAGCTTGACGCTTCAAACAGTGCGCAAAAATATAAATAGCTTCATTCAAAATGAACTTCTCTTACCAAAAAAAAAACCAGCCAAACAAAACGTTGCAAAAACTCTTACAAAACAAACGATCCCTTTCCATGCAAGAAAAAGGGTCTAACACCGGTGCTGCTTAATCAACGATGGCATACGGTACAAAACAGGGCCAAAAACGATGAACCGAAAAGCTCCTGCGGCAGCTACTAATCCTTGGGCTAGCTATCTAGCTAACAAGCACGATTATTTGTTCGTGCTCGCTTTGACTTACTCGTTGGTTCGGCGGTTTCCGGCTTCGAAAAGCCCTTACCAGAACGCCGTGCCAGTAACTGTGGTGAAAATGACCTGCCGAGCATAAACAGTTTTTCGCCCGGCTGCCACCGCAAGATTGGATGAACCGTAAAAACCGGCACTACCAGAAGCAACCATGTGCTATGCTGACTGCTGTTAGCCGATGTTGCCATCTAAATCATAAATTATGAACCGAGGTACCGCTTTCTTTTCACAACATCCAGCACTTCTTTCGCCAAATGATCGCAAAAGCACAGAAGAAAAACACACGAAAAAAAACACGCCTTTCCTGACGCCAAAACTGGCTTTTTTATTGATGGTCCGAACATCAGACCGATGAGCCTTGCACTGGTAAGCCGGGTAAGGAAGATAATCTCTTTCGCTCGTGTTCATCTAACGGCGGCGAAGGCTTTCGGCCAAACCCGAAGAACGTGACGAACGTGGGGAGACGAGATTGATGGAAGCAGGATTTGCTCGATTTGATGAAGTATGTTTTTCACGTTTTAAGCATCACCAAAGGCGTGGAGTATAATGGTGAAAGAAAGGAGGAACATGGTAAGCATAGTTTAATTCGATTAAGCGACTGGCTGAGGACGGCTTTGTAGTAATTTATGAAAAGCTTTCATAGTCGAATAAATTCACATCGCAGGCAATTGCACCACTAGTGGATGCACGCAAGTACACTTTATTTACCAACGTACAATAAAGCATGGCCGCGGCAGGCGCATGAAGCATTTTAAGCGTTTCCATATGAAATTGTGGCATTCAATAACTTAGTTATTCCCGGATGTAGCGATTCGTTCTGTCACGAATGATGCAAATATGACATGAATTTAGTATGAAATTCAGCAGCGCTTTTCACATGATTAAGCTCGCACAGCAAAAATGTGTTTTTGTTTTTTCGAACGCACAAACACGGAGAAACGAATCGGACAAAAAATCATACCTCCACACACACACACACACACTCACTTATGCGACGGCTCAAGGCCGAGGCACGTAAAAAAGCTGAACGCGTATGTGCGAGTAGATGCAACGTGCTCTAACGAATTTTCCCAACACAAACACACGCACACACCACGCTCAAAAGCGAGCGGCTCTCATTGCAACGGTGATATTTTAATAAATTTAGAATGGTTGGCGTTATTAAAATTCATAAGCTTCGCTGCCGCCAACCCACTTTTCCGGTTTCAGCTACCACCCCTCGAGAAACCGCGTGCGAGAGCTTTTGTTTTATGTGCCTGTCGTTAGCTGGGCTAGTCGCCGAAAATGTTTTCCACATATTCGGTACAGTCGAACAAAAAGCCAACTTAGCTGCACACGGGCACGCACACACAGACTTGGTTTTCAAATGGTGCTGCGGAGTGAAAAACTTGAGAATGCTTTTTTTCTTCTTGTTCAGTACGAGCCTCCTCTTGAGTTGAGCCGGGAATAGGGACTTAAACTGAAGTGAACCTACCCTGCGGCAATCTTACCTTGGCCGTTTAAACAGACGAAATTCGAGAGGTTGCCTTTTTTCGGGTGACTTACGGGTGGAGGTTTCCGACGGTTTCGGGCTTGTTATGTCCGAGCGTTTTATTTTTTGTCGCAAATTGCACCAAAAAAAAAAAATCAAAACGGGTCATTTAAGCTCCACAAAGGAGGAATCAAAAGTAGACGGGCGCTTCGAGGGGAAGGATAATTTTAAATCATGTTATATTCAGAGTCGTTTTTGCCCTTTACTTTTAAGGGTGGTTTTGTTGCACAGTGCTTGGGTGAGGTTATTTATACCAGGCACTGCAGTACGTATGCATGGTACTGCATAAAGACAGTTAATGAAACATTGGTTCATGTACGAAAATTCACCCTAAAGGTATGAGAATGGAGGTTTTGTTCTCCAAAACGATCCCTTTGCAAGAAAATGACGATAAAAAAATGCGGCTGAGGAACACTGTTCGATGTATTTTCATGGTTACGAGCCTTTAGTGAAAATAATAATCAACGAACTGTAGGATTCGGTTTGGTTCTTGAGAGGAGTTGTACAGGACCCAACAAAAAAAAGGATCGCAAAAATTCAATCAAACCTAACCCAGCATGCACCACCAGCGTGACGCTGATTCGTCCTTGTTTCATTTCTTATTAGAAACATACTCAAACCGGACCTGGCTTGTCATGGTAAAAAGCTTCCGGTCTCTGGGATCTGGTGTCATTCCGGTGGCGCCGATCGGAACACACATTTTACTGCAATGAGCAACGCAATGTTTATTCGAAAACTTTTCCCTCGTTGCACTTCTGCTTCTATCAAAGCGGTTCGATGTAGCAGGAACACCATGTTGAATTGGTCGGACGGTGGCTGAGTGCCTTGTTGTGGTTGTTCCTTTGTTGCGCTGGTTCGGTGAGAATGACGATGAAGTTGGTTGGTGGGAAGCCGGTAAGCAGACGGTTGCGTCTGTACGCAACCAGCTCGGACGGTTGAACACGTTGCAGATCATGCCCGGCCACTGTGGAAGCCAATATTTTCAACACTATCCAGTGCGCTTCCGAGAAACAAAAACCATGAGCCCCTGTTTGGTTTTGGTCTATGTTCCCGTCGAATCCAATAGTCCTCGGTCTATTTCATTCCTCGTCCAAGAGCAGGGCTGCATGCAGGTACTGAACGTAAAAAAAAAGCCAATCCAACGTTTTCCAGAGCGACAGGAACACCAAGGACCAGACCCCATCCGACCCTCGACTCTGACCTCGAATGCCAAAATTCATCCGACCGCGACTCTTTTGCACCGAACCTTGCACGGTTCCAGACCGAAAGCGTGAGCGAGAGAGAGAGAGAGAGAGAGAGAGAGAGTGAGTGAACCGGAAGAAAGTTACAATTGCACCGGGGTACACATTGTGTTGCGTCCGGTTGGCATCATTTGGTGTACCCTCCGCCTGTCTTGCTGGCCAATTTCTCTTTCCCACCCGGTCGTAACGAATGTCGGAAGTTATTAAATATATTGCTAAACTTTGGCTGTCGCTAATGGCGCACATTGGGAGACAGGAAGGGACACACCGCCGTAGTGCGTCATCCCGACCGAGTGCTGGACCCGGGACCGTGTATTTTCGTACTCAAAGTGACACTATCAATTTAGTGCAATCGATACCGAGTGTGTAGCAGCAGCAGCAGGAAGACAGGTTCCGCACTATTCCGCAGGATCTTGCGGTTGTCGTTTTTGGCAAGGGGAGGCTAATGGAGGCCTCATTTTTCGACGCTCTACAGTAAATGAAACAATTTTCACCAGCTGCAGCATCAAACCGGAGGTTCTGTCGGCTCGCTGCGTTTGCGGCGTTGCTTTTGCTGGTTGCTATTGGTTGTAAAATTGCACCCGTACGCTCCGGAAGATTACATCTCGTCCTTAACCTCAAGCTCAAGTCTCGAGTCCAGGGGAACCATCCGGTATAGTGGTACCAATCTCGCACGAACAATGTTATTGCCGGCCCGTCTGCTAAGCGCTTCCATTAATCTCGAAGATTATCGCCCACAAAACGGGTGGCCCGGTCGGTGAGTGCATGGGCGTGATACCGAGAGAGAGAGAAGGGCGGTTGGATGGGTCATAAAAAATCATAGTCCAGAACATCCCGTACCCACGTCGACTACCGGCTGTGTGGCTGGCGTGAGGTCAAACATTCTTGCTAACTGTGGCTAACGCGCTGCTGCCGGTGAAAGTAATGAGAAAGGATCCACACCCATGCCAACGGCGCGCTGGAAAGGATTGGTCGGTGGCCGGCAAATGGATGGGAAACTATTTTATTCTCTTTCGATGTAGCCACCCGTGGACATATTTCTTCAACTGCTAACTTTGCCGCAGTAGCACCGAGCGCCACCAGTGAGCTTGTTGTGTGGAAAAGTATGCATCAAGGGTTAAACTTTTCGTTCTGATCCTGGAAATAGTTGTTGAATAAACCGGCGCCGAGGTGAACGAAGGAACGAAGGTCCCGAAGCAGTGCGGGACCAAACGGGCTTACACTTGCAGGAAATTGATTTTCATCGTTGCGCACATAAAAGTCGGGGTGTTGAAGTTGAAGTTAAGATGCTCATCCTTTGAAATGGGCACACGGTTCGGTTCATTCCGCGCAATTTTGCTTATACAGTGTCGTGCTACTTACATTCATCGTGATCCTTGGCGGTGACCGTGAGTACGGTGTGCTGAATGTCCTCGTTTTCGTCCACCTCCGCCTCGTACAGCGCTTTGTCGAAGTACGGTGGGTTGTCATTCTTGTCGGCAATACCAATACGGATGAATTTGGTGACTGTGGGGTAAAAAAGCGGACGAAAAACATTAGTTTAATGCGCAAACAACAAAATCGAAAAGACACACAACCGATTTTAATGCAAAATTTTATTTGACAGCAGCGGCCCGCAACAAATCATACAAATTACGTTAATCAAAATACACAGCGCACAATCGCGCAATCCAAATGTTGATTTTTAGTTTCAATCAGTGCGCCATGGCAAATACATCCAATAACGATGATTTATTTGCATCGCAATGCATCCGATGGGTAGGTGATATTGAAAATTCATTTTTACCGTGCTCCACACATCACGGGGCCTCCGCTATCAGCGAACCATTAAGTGTCACACCATAATTCATCTACGCCTTTGTGTGTGTGTGTGTCCGGAAACAAATGTAAACAACATCCCAGCTCATGCCAATCCGCTTCAACGTCACACAATCGTACGAGGAAGTGTCGTAAACCGCAAGCAAGAGGCAAGCGAACGAGAGTAAGCTTATTTTAAACGATCTGCCAGGGTGACGAGAAGCAGCGGTTCGGGCGTTAGATCCGAATGCAGATTTTTAGACAACCGACCACCGTTGAGCAAGCCCAACATGCGGTGCAGAAAACTGCATTAAAATTTAGTACGGACAGCTCGTTCCGATTGGAGGCTCAGCACAATTTGGTCCCTTCGCTCGATGGACTCGGTGGTGTGTGTTTTTTTTTACCCCGTTTTGGCTCAACCAGCATCAGGTCCGGGCTCTTTTGTGACATTGTGAACCATGTGGTGCACGAAATGCAAACCACCATTTGACGTGGGCACCAGCCACCGCACGTCGTCATGCTGGTGCGGGAGAGTGTAAAATAAAATGTTTTATTTAGTTGCCACCGCGTGAAAGAATGTACGCAACCGGAAGTATTCCGAAGCCGTCGGGTGTGTGTGTGTGTGTGTGTGCCATCTGAAGCTGAACGAAGTGACTATATTATGCTCATTACCATAATGACTCCTCGTGGGCGTTTTTTTTTTATTCCGGAAAACAGCACGGGAGGAAGCAAGATTAATCCTTTCCCGTTCACGAATCGCCCGTGGTCCGAATTTTCGCAAACAAACTCGGTTCGCGTGCTGCAGCGTGCCGTCCGTGGGCGCGAGTTTGGCCCCCGAAGTAACTAAAATCCCCGTCATCCGTGGCTAGCGGAGAGAGTCGTAGCGCCTCCCCAAGCGCTCACCCTTCCCGCGGGTCAAATTTTGCCACCGGAGCTAATCCCCAGGAATGTGGTTCGTATGCAGGCGCACTGACGTCGGCGGTGGAGCGTAAAATTACATTCCTCCGTAATTAGATGATGCAACGACGTGGACGTGCACGGGGACCAGTGGGACCTGTCCCGGGATGTTGTCAACGCGGTGCGCGTGCCGGTTAAAATTTGGTGGCCTGCTCGCAAACCGTAACCCCGAGCTTTTGCTGCTGCATAATTTGTACGTGAGAGGCGTTATTTCTCCATGCGATATTAATTTGAAAATTTCGAAGCGTTAGTTGAAGTGGAGGTTACAATTGGTTGAGAATTGGGATGAAATTTTGATGAAATATTGTTTTTTTTTTTACGGTAAAGAATCAATATTTGTGAAGGTTCGTGCAGTCCCTAGATGTTGTTCCACGCGGCTGAGTAAATTTGTTTCCCGAATTCGATAGGATTAGTTTTGCGCTATTTTTTCAATATATTCAATGTACTCTCGTTGGTTCTATTTGCTCGGCTCTGATTAACCCATTCCAACCCGTCCGCTGCTTGAGTACGGTATCGATTTACCCGTACGATACCATTGAATCTTCTACCGACAATGAGCACTTTTTGCCAACGAAATCTCTGCGCCAACAAAGCGTTCGATTGGATTGGATTTATCAAAACCCGCTCAACACCCGGGGGAAGGTTGAAAAGGTGAATAGAGCAGTGTGGCAAATAGAGGAAAAGAAAAAAAGTCCTTTCTTTCACATTCCTGCGTTTGAGCCATTGCCGTATCGCACGTGTTACGCACACGTACGTAGTTCTGAATATGTGCCACTCGGATATGTGGTGTAGTTTGTTCCTTCCAAAGCCTACAAGCCCCCGAAAATAGGCCTGCAAATGGTGAAAAATTGACGGTTCCTGCCGCTGTTCTAGCGCTTGCTGCTAGTGGTGATGAAAAAGGGATGAAATCAACATTCCTCGGTACCAAGTAACGCTGTCGAACATTCGGCACGGTGCGACCGGAAGGTGCGGGTGGTTTGAAATGATTGAAGTTCTGCGAAATTTCTTGCCCATTGAGCAGAGAGATAAGAAGCGAGGCTGCTGATCCGAAATGTTCGTGCCATTTTCCCGTCTCCCCCTCGCATCTGGCGCAGCACAAACGGTTGATTGGGAAGTTTGAAATTGAGATCCGAAACCGACGGCCCCGGGACTAGGGAGCGGCGTGTTGCAGGACGTGACTGATCCGTACAGCAGACGCGGTGAATTGCTGGGCAAACATTCGTTTCGTGCGAATGTGGACGTTCGATGGGCAGGTGAGCTTCTCAACACCGCGGTCTCAACACAAGCGGAACGGCCAGCACGAGGCGGAAACGGTACCGAACTTTTCTTCCACCTGCTTGGCACATTTTCGAATTTATTGGAGTGCGTGTTGGTATCGTTTTGGAAAATCGTAATCAAGCTAGTAAAACATGTGTAGCACCTGTGTTTGAGGGGAAGACTTTTTTTTCTCTACCCCAAGCTCCTCAAGTGATTTCGCCTTTGCGGCGGTGGAGAAAAAGTTTATTCAATTTGCAAATGAAATGCGTGCCATCGCGTGTGTTCTTTCGATGCATAGTAATGAGCCGAGCAGCTTCCGACAAGAAGTTGTAAGTGAGGAGTTAAACTATGGTGCGTAAAACAATCTGGTTGGCTTTATGATGTTTGAAACAAACACTTATTTACGGGTAGAGCACGATGGACGGACTTGCATCGTTATTGGTATGGAGAGATTCGAACAGCCAATTAACGATTAAAGCCTTAGTTCCACAAAACGGAGCCGAACGAACGAACTCCACCTATTAACGAATTCCACCTAACGTCAGTTAGTCGAAAATGAAAAATCGTACATTATTTATTTGGCAAGTTACTTGCAATACATTTCGTTGAGTGTGAGGATTTCTTCATCTTTCTTCCCCATTCAAGAACCGAACAACATTGCAAACATCACACGTACGAAGATTCTCGTTAAGCGAAAGCAAAAAATCTCTTTGACCAAATCTCGTTGAGCATCGTTAGGGAGTTTTCAAGTTTTGTTTCACACACACACACTCTCGTGGCGTTTGAAGAAGAAAGTGATTTAAGAGGTTCGCCAAATCGTGTCACCCTGCGAATGGGCAGGTCGGAAAAATCAAAGCAACGGCGAACGTTTCCCCCGTGACCCTTATTCACCATTCCGCACCGGTAAGTGCAGAATAATTGGACAAGTGTCGGTGCTCCACCCGGATCGATATTCGTTAGCCCAAAACACGTACTCCAGAAATAAAGAAGAAAAAAAATACGGCTCACCGGAACCGTGGACAATATTGAACGATTGGCAACGTCGTTGTTTTTTGTTTCTTTCCCGAACAGATCACAGTGTGTTGAGAAAGCGTGCAATTGCCTCGATGCGCGGTTGTGTTTGATCTTCGATTGTTGGTTCCCCGGATCGCTAATAAACTATTTTGCACCGGGTCCCACAACCGGTAGCTTCAAACGAACCGTGAATCGGTGTGGTGTGGTTTTTTTTTTGGAGGAAGTCAAAGGCTTCCGACTATCGGCATCGCCGGAAATACACTTCCTGTGTATTTATGACACAAACCCACACACGCACACGTATATACTAACCAGTTCTGCAGTCAACTACGGTAAACTACTAAAATGGCGTACGTGACACAGGAGAGAGAATGGACCGGAAAAGAACAAAGCGCCACTCGGCACACATTAAAGCCCATCGGCAGCGAACCGCACCGGAATGGAAGGGAAGGGACGCAAATACCGGTGTACAGTTTGTGTATACATTGCAAGGGGACCAGCTGTAGGCTTCGTCTAAAACAACGTGCGTCACAACGATCGATAGAAGTTATCGAAAACTGTCATGGCAAAGGTAGCCTTATGTTCGTGTTGACCATTCATGCCGTCACTTATCTCATTGGGTCATACAATCACCTCCAGCTTTATCGCTTGTACCTCCCGGTGGATAGAGCTGCTGATAGTAAGCGGAAATGGATCCCACATTCGCGCTTCCGAAGACTAGAGGCGCTCTGCGAGTCGGCGTACAACCGCACCCGGTGATTGTGAGTGATTGTTAGCAAATAACAGTGACCCGTCCGTTTGTTTTGAGGTGACACATTTCCACCCCGCTGGTGAGCGTGTAAACCGATCGTCGGCACCAGTTTTTCCCCGTCGGTGCTGTAACGTTTCCCGTGCAAACAAATGCAAAAAGCACAACACAACGGACCACCGTGCGCCATTTTGTCGATGTAAATTGGACGGGACAGAAAGGGAGGTGGCTGCGGCAGCAGCAGTTGGATGGTTCTAGTTCTTGTGCGGTGGGACCACCAGCACGAACTGCCACCAGCCGCACCGGATGTAAATGATGGACTGGCGGTGGCTTTTCCGTGCGAACCGGGGCACACTGGCGCGATCGCAACCACCACGGCGATGATGACGATGAGGAGCAAAATGAGCTTAGAAAACGGACGTGCATACGAGCGCGTTGAATGTGTGAAAAACGATTTTGCACCCACCCGTCGGCACACCGCTTGCCAGCCGCTTGGGGTTGGCCGGCACGTTGCGACCGAAAGTTTTTCGTCTCGAAAGAGTGTGCAATTTTGTAGCGGTGCGAGAAGCCGCACATCATCAAACACCGGTACGGCGCGCTTGGCAGCATATGGTTGGCATTTGGAAGTTGATAAACGGCGCAGTAAGGGCAGACTGTGCGGGTGGTGTGTGTTGAATAGTTTCCATTTCAAAGCCAAATGCAAATACTTCTTAAACAAACAGTGCCAGTGCCGCGAGTGGCATTACACACGCCCGGAGCCGTATTTCGAACGACGTTAAGCAATAATGTGAACCATTTTGTGCGCTCCCGATCGCAACTTGTTGGATTGATTGAGCGGTAAAACAGTGCATTTATGGCGATGAGGTTTTTTCGCTTGTAAGGCACCGTTAAAAATGTTTGCCTTTGAAAAGTTTTTCTTTTCCTGTACGTGGTTATAAAAATTCAGGCAAAAAAATTTGCGCCTAAAACGATGCGCTATCAACTTCACCACAATGCCGCGCGCGGAACACTGAGTTTGATTAAATTTACGAGAGTGAGCTACCCGTCCCGAACCCGTTCTCCGCCACGCGTACCGCTGCCCGCGGGACTTTGGTAAACTTTTATGTTTTCCCTTTCAACATTTTAATGAGCTTGGCAAATAAAGAATTTACATCTGCCGTGTAGTACAAAGTCTTAAAAAATAACAACACCACCAGGGCCAGCCCCCGTGCGGTTGTGGAGCAGAAGGATGCGTTAAATGAAATAAAACAAAAGTAAGAGCAAACAAGGAATGTTTACAACAATTTGCTTCGGCCCTTCTTGCAACACAAAGGCAACTTTAACGGTTTCGGTGACGCTATGCGTATCCGATTCCGAGAAAGATTTCCCCACCGCAAACGCCGGGGACGCATGCGAAAGTTTTATGATAACGCACACGTTCACACACGCCACGTGTGTTCTTCTCCTCGTGCTCCCCGTGTTTCTTGCAACCGGGCGGAACCAGCAGTACCCCGGTGCGGTGCAGAAGTGGTGTCTTTCATTCGTGGCCCACGGCACGGTTTGCCCCTTTCTCCACAATGGCTGTAAATACTCTCGGCGTTGACGTGAAAGTGTTTAAAATATTCGTAAAGTTAAAAGGACAAGTAACAAAACTCCTCGCCGCTCGTGCGAGGCACTTTTCCTTCGACGCCCGAGCGACGCAAGGGCTTTCGAGCGGGCGGGTGCGTGTGATTAGAATATTTTGCGTCAAAGCCTCTCCATCCCCTCTAACCTCTATCCACCTCCAACCTCCATGCAGCTTTTTGCATCTCCGCCCTTCCCTTCCAGATGTGGAGGGGATCCGAAATGAATCACTTTATATGTATGGCTTCGCATGCGTGGCGCTTAGAGACGCTTCTGTTTAAATTAATTTTTCGTACAAAACAATCATCCCGCAAGCATCGAAGGGGATCGTGCGCTCGCGTGTAAGATGTGTCGATGAAATTATCAAATGTTAAAAAATACATTAACCCGGCTGTTTGGTCGATGTTTCGCACCGAGATGGGAAAGTTGCATCGAGGTTGGCGTTCCGCTCGAAGGGAACTACATTAAGAACGTTTCACACGTCCTCTCGTTGTACATCGTTTTGGTCGCATGGAGAGCTGAAACTTTCCGGGTGGGACCAGGAAGATGGTATAAATATTTACAATGTGCCAATGGTGGGGCTCCCACCGGGTACATGTGCTTCTAATCTACCCGGTTCGTCCCCCTCCCTCTGCGAGCTCGTGGATAAACGGTGCCGGGTAGCATAAAACTTTAAGCAACCTGCAGCGGACTCTACCGGAGGCATATCCGTGAAGCTCCGTCCGGTTTTGATGATATGCAAATGATTCGACCCGCTGTGGTGTCATTTGAATTCCGAGCATAAAACGCACTGCCGTGACCATAACGATGATTCTCTCTCCCTGCGGAGTAGCAAAACCACGCATGGGACTGTGACTGGTAGCATGCCGGCTTTCGCTTGCCGAGAAGATAAATAAACATAAAAAAGTATATGGTGGCGGCAAGGCGTGGTTGGTTAGTTATGGGTTTTAGAGTGGAAAAAAATACTGAGAGAACAAAAAAAAAACAAGAATAACAATCAGTTCCACCCAAGACAGTCCACGAGGCGGGTGGGTGGGATGTATTGCAAACGGAAAGGATTGCACATTATTGTAGTGGGCCGATGGTGTGGTTGTTCTTGTGTCGATTCTCTTTGTCGCAGCTCCTCCAATACGCGCAAGATGCTGGGTTTGTTTTTGCTCCATTCAACTCCCAGAGCACACTAGCTTCAGAAGCCACATCCGAAAGGTTAACCGTAGCGGTTGTTAGATGCTGAAGATGCTATAAAATTTATAGTTCTTCCACTTCCGTCCGTTTCGCCTTTGCAAGCCTGTTCCCGGGGTGGCGTGTGCGCGACATAGAAACGTGAACAAACAAAAAAAAAAGGCTGCCAGTGGAACCCTCACCAGAAAGTGGCCTTTGCCACGACTTTCGCACCGTCCCTGGTGGCTGTTTTCTTGAGTCGTTTCGAAACCGTGTGGTGTGGTGCGACGATCGCGCAGATTGTGTTTTATGTACGGGCGTTACAATCAAACCCATTTGCATAAAACTTAGATGTACGCGCGTGCGATAAAATGAACTACACATCGCGTCATCTATGTCACTGGGAAGTGGTGGTTAAATAAAACATTTATGACAAGTTATGGCTTGCAAACATGTGCCCGTGAATCTTTATAATGTGGTTTGTTCTCTGGACATGGTGTGTAACATATGACTTGTTGATGGCAAACTAGTTTTAGTTGCATTGCGTCGTATTTCTCCTCTGTTTTCTAAAGAATTGCACATAAGGAGCAAGGATGGAGAGTTTTCTCTCAGATCCGTTTTTTGGCAAAATTTTAATTTATCGAGTTGGAGTATTGTGTACTATCTTAATTTCCTATTTCTTTTAAAACAGGATCAGATATCTTCCTTCTGATGTGTGTCTACTCATGATTATGAATTCTAGAATAATAGCCATTTTCGATGTATTAATAAGCAGATGCAGACTTTTTAATCCTGCAACTCAAAAAGGTAACCAACCTTTGGGTGGGGTTCTAAGAAAATCTTAGGTCTTTTGAGTTGTATCTCCATTCGAGCTAGGCTAACAGCTAAGTGTTGGGCCTGAGTTTCGTCTTCCAACGGTCAACTTTTTAATATTGACTTCACCACTTTTATCCTTTGCTGCCACTTGAACGTTCGTCCACCTTTTCTCATCCTATTACGTCGCATATGACTTTCCCAAAGTTATTCAAAGGCTATTGGACTTTGATTTTGCGGGTGATTTGTATGCCAATGAAATAACCTTTGCTCGTTCCTTTTTCTCGTCTGTTGCAGCCTGTAGTTATTTCTTTTCGCAATCACTTCAAGTTTAAGCCACCTTATCATTCGAAACTTTTGATTTCTTGTTTAAAGTGTTTGTGGTTTAGATTCTTAATTCAACATTATTGCATTGTCTGAATCAGGCAAAGAATTATGAACAATGAAGAGTAAAAGTAAACGTAAAGTTCGACTGCTGGTGGATGGATTGGATGATTTGGAAAAAAATTGCTTAAATATTTGCAATATTTTCATTATTGACTTGTAAGTTTTGAAAAACAATTAATTATGGAACATGGTTTGATTCGGTAATTGTAACACGAATTTATTTCTTTTGGAGTAACTGAAACTGAAAAATGTAGCTAGGCGGAGTTGAAAAGTCTCCAAAGAATAAAGTAAAATTAATATAGTTAAATTTTATTTAAGTTCTCTTCTTTTGTTCCTTATCTAAATTTACATACATTTTTTGTTTTTTTTTTATTTCCGTTCGATGGTACAGCATAAACATAAACAAAAACATAAAAAGCAATGTTGAAGATTCATATTTCTCTATGATTGGTTAAGTACACAATATACATTAATAAAATAAGATAAGTCCAGAAATTCATTCCAGAAATTATTTTGTATTTTAAAATATCTTTTGTTTTCAATTTTATTGTTTAATTAAAGAAACTATTTCAATTTTTGAACCTCCTAAAAGAAGTTTTTAAATTTCATTTTTTTTTAATAGGGACGACCTAACCGTATTGCTTTTTAAGAATCCATATATAATCTGCCAAAACACACGTTTGTTTTGAAATCAAATTTCTGAAAAACTGGAAATAAGCTCTAATAACAACAAAAATTGTTTGTTTTAAATTCGATTTCATTCGCTTTGCAGTTAGAACCCCTTACGCCTTTCGCTGGTACCGGTGAATGTGCAGCTGGGAAAAGGCCGCTCATTTTCTTCCAAATTACCGCCAATAAATATCGCCTCTAGTATCGTTTTGCTCCATCGAGAACACATTGGCATGGAAGTGGTATAAGAGGGATTTGAAATGAAAAAAAAAAAACGAACCAAACTCCAATTCATTTCGCCCCGTTACCGGAAATCCTGCACCACCAATTCGTGCGCGCATTTCGCTAGTTCGGCATGCCGGCACTACAACTTAAACGCCGAACACTGGGAGCCAAAAAATTGCTCAAAACTTTCAACGTACGAACCACCGCCGGGTGCGCCAGCCGGCGCACCAAAGTGTGCAGAATCAATAACATCAAACAGCCACAATGCCTGCCACAATGTTTGCCAAATGACTCCCGGAACCGGGACCGGCTGGAGCACAACAAGGGAACAAGCGGAACGTAGCAAACATAATCCGGTGCCATAAATTGTGCCACAAACAGACACACGTGGCCGCGCGCAACCCAACACCGAACCGATGCGAAGAGAACTGCACCGGGCGACAACAATTCGGCGGATGAAAAATGGACGTGAGCGCGCTTTGCCGCGCGCGATATTGAATTGGGTTCTTGTGGTTTCGGGGGTTTGTCCGAGATACCGCGTGCGATCACATTTTGCCACCGTATTCGGTGGCCACCAAATGCTGAGCGATGGTACGCTTTAACGCTCCCGAGCTACTGCCTCGAAGGACTCTGCCGCGAAGTGAAACAAATAGGCTAGGGAAAAGAAAATCGCACCGAGGAAAAGCGTGAAGATAAAGTCTTCTCCAAAAAACCACTTCATCGATGGCTCGGTTCGATTCGAAGGAAAGCTTTGCAGTAGTAAGAAAAAAAATAGATAACAAAAAAAAAGGAAATGATTTTTGCTGCATCGGTTTTCTTCGCGTTTGAAGAACCACGAACCGTGCGCGCGCGGTTTTCCACTGCCATCAATATCACACCGCACACACACTAACGATAATTTATTGCCCTTCATGTGGCGCGATTTTCGCAAGCAAATTTCAAGCGCTTGCCGTCCGTATGGGCTGTGGTGGAAGTTTATATTTATACCGTTGCCGTTAGGGTTTTTTTTTCTCTACCGGATTTGGCGGCTGTACACCACCACCGCCCCTAACTGCAAGCTCGACGTGCGAAAGGTATCTGTTTTATTTATTCACTTGTCTCCGGGTTCCCCTATCCCTTCGAGGCGAGCTGATGGTTCTTATTACTCGAGCTTGAGGATAATTTATGGCCGGGTGTTGGTGATTTTGGCAGCGCAAAAGACTATTGCAACGTGTCTATTGAGCGGGCCGTCAGAACGTCGGTGATGTGGCTCCCAACTCGGCTCCCTTCTCCCCCGTCTCGAACCCATGTAACTAGCCTTCGTAAATGGCTTTCAAAAGGGTCACAGCTAGTTAGGGACAGAAAAAATAACTCACGAGCTCGGCACGAAGCGTGGGCCGGAAAACTAAAATTGAACGAGAAAAGTTTTCTTCCGCAACTCGTACAGGAACATAAATAAAATATTCATTACTATGTATGTTCGCGTGGGGAGAAGGAGAAGAAAAATCCATCTCAAAAAGCCCCACCAAAAGCAAAAAAAAAACCTTTCCATGTTCAGACCACCTTGGGTTCCATTCGTGTCATCTTTCACATATTTACACTCCCACACCGTGTTAATTTTATGTAACCGATGAAGATACAACCATGTTGGAACAGCGCTCAGGTAAACTGAAAGCAAAAAAAAACCCGGCTAAACCCCGGCGAGAAAACCGCAAATCGACAGCCGACAGCGTCCCATCGGAGCGTCCGGCGGCTTAGCAGGAAGTTTTAGCCCGCAAAATTTATGACAAACCATTAAACCGATCGACTACCCACTTAACGCTTTTACCCGACGGTCCATTCTGGACCTAGGCCAGTACTTGCGAATGGGCAGCCGAGATTTAGTACGCCTTTCGCCGTCGGCGCATACCGTTCCCCGGGTAAACAGGCTTTTTGTTGCTCCCACCGCTCCATACGCTGCTGCGTCTCGTCTGCATAAAAACGGCTTCTTGCAGTGGCTATAAAATAGCAAAACGCGCCACTCTTATCACGGACCGGCGATCGCATTGGAAAGTGCCTCGAAAAGCAGAGCCCCACACTAGCGCGGCGGTCCCGGGACAAGTTGGACTTGCTAATGGAAATGTAAATTGGTCGAGAATTGAAACCCGATGGAGGTAGCATATTAATTTGCTGCAATTTATCGTCGTTGGGCTCGGGGTTGGGCGTCCAGGTTGGTACCGCGTTCGGCAGGGGATCGAAGTTTTGAATGCCCGTTTTCTCCAAGTGGAGCGATTAAGTCGGACCGACTATCGATAGCCACCACGCGATGGCCAGCTTTGGTTGGGAAAGAGGATTATTCAAAGCGGTTCAGTATCGATATTGAATCGATCGTTATTCTGGTGATGTGGGATGGATTTGGAAAGTTAGAATTACAAAAAAGTTATCTATACGGCCAGACCGTCCTTTTTTGTAATAGAAAATTTAAACAGATAT
>JXWZ01005350.1:0-26626 GCA_000956215.1 Anopheles farauti No. 4 | reverse complement strand
AGTATAAAAAAAACACAAATCCGAACAAGAACACACGATAGGACGTAAACTCACATCATTTCGTTCCTCAAACAACATCCCAACCAAACACCCAATGTTACCTTATCATTGAAATGTTTGTAAGCAATTTTGTTCGCATCCTTTTCACATTTTCAACCAAACCCTTTTGCTACAATATTCATGAACTGTCACATGTAATGAAACAAAAGATGCATAGTAAGCAAACGTGCATCGTCAATGCTATCGTCGTGAGGCACGTTTCTCTTTTCGGTCCCCTGCGATGCAAATCATATCTTTGATTAAAGAAAGGCGTGTAGCAGAAAAAATACCATCACGCACATCGGTCGGGTCATGCTGTGTGCGGATCGACTCAGTTTGTTCAATATTCTCGTTATCTACTCCTGAAGAAGAACAACTCTTCACACACGCTCGAGAGAAAGACGAAGAGAAACGAAGGTTCAGCTCATTTTCATTTTGTTGCTGAATATCTAATTTAGAAAAATCTCCATCCGTCCCAAACGTAGGACCTTCCTGCTGTGCTGTGTGGATACTTTCTGTCTCGAAAATATGGACACTAGTGGTAGTGGGGATACACGGATCTTCCACTGATTAAACACGTGTATTCAACGGATGAAATAAAACTCGGGTCCCATGTTTGGGAGGGGAGAGGAGAGGATGAGCGAGGTCGTGCGAGCAAAATGTTTAACCCTCAGGCTCCAGTTTCACACCCCGACGATGGTGCACAGGTTTTCACACAACACATGAGCTGTTTAAAATTCATAAACGATTCCATTTGCTGTGTGCCGATTAGGACATAATGCGATGCTTCACCGAATGCCACCGACGCCACCCACTTCCGCTTCTTTTCGAGAGTCTCGCGAGGGTTCGCCCCATTTCGGTGTGATGAAGTGGGCAGAACGTTTTTAGTAAGCACGAACCGAGGAAAGAGCGTGGTGTGTTCCGGTTCGGTCTGGTTCAATTTAAATAATCATCTCATTTTTCTTTCCTTTCTTAACCTTTGGAGAAGTTAATGCTGAGTTTTGTGTTTGTAGGTTTTTTTTTGTCTCAAACATAACACAAGATCACGATAGGAACGTTCTAGAAACAAATTATTGAATGTTAAGTAAAATAAAGAGGATAACAATTGAGAGGCATTTGTTTGAATTATTCCTTTCTAGTTTCTATCGTCAAAAATGACCAATTTATTCACTGTTGATTTCCCAACATAAAAGATTGGATTTTTGCTGGTTTTCGCCTGTTACATCATCCTTCTCATAACTTTTTTTAAAATAAAAAGCAGATAACCTCACCATCAAAATACGATATGGATGAAAAACGTCTATTAAATGAATAAAGCGATTGGGAGTTTATTTGAAACCTTGAGCTATTAGAAAATTGATTCTTGAAATTTATATGTGATGTTTTATATTTTATAGCACTACTAATTAAATGGATGTTCAAAAAACATATCTCACATATAAAAAACTAAATGCACTATTTTGTGTGATAGTAAAGGTAGAATACACGTTGATAAATCCGTTCTTAAGAATCTAATGATTATTTCCTGAAATTACAGTGTATCCCGAAAATTTTAGACGCTTTTCAGCATATGTTTGTATATCTCCCATAACTTTTGGACGCTTTTCGAAATACTTTCCATCGTTTACTACACAATCCTAAGTATTTAAATGAGTTAATCGAAAAATAATTTTTTCTTTGACCCGTCAAATGGTCAAATGGTTTTAGTTCCAGCAGCGTTGGTCACAAGTCACACAGGACATAAACTCTACCAATACCAATTCACCACTTGGCAGCAAAATTCATCTAAATGAACCATCGAATGTTCTTTCAATGGCTTAAAAAAGACATACCTAGGTTCTTCAATTTCTTTTGAATATTTAGAACGCTGCATGTATGTTTTCCAAAGATTCATAAAATTTTGCTCAGTATCATTCCGGTTCAAAATTTAATCAGAATCGTAAAGGAACTCATTACATAGAATGGGTTTCGAAATAAACACAATTGTTAAAACAATCAGCTGAAATAACAAAATACAACTATATGAGTACAACCCTTGGAAAAGCACAGTTTAGAAGAAGGCAACGAATTTTAAGAAAATATTTTACTTTTGTCATATTTGTAGCCAGTTAGCTATGCTTCCGTTCCGTGAGCATTTAATTGTTTCTTACACTCTTGAAAAACCACCAGACAAGGGAGTTCCTGCCGAAATATCACACATACGCAGCGTTGACTCTTGCATACACTCCCAAGGACTCATTCAAAGGCCTTACAGACAGAACGATTGGGTTTATTATTATTTGTTGGTGCTTGACGTAAACGTGACGCAAAACGCACGACCAAAGTGAAGGAAGAATGTAACACTCATGGGCTCATTCGAGCGGAGCGGATGCAAAAATGGCTCCAGGGGACTTCCTTGGATGAATGTCTGGCCCTGTCCTGCTCCTTATGCGAGCGGTAGGACCCAGTCGCTCTCTGTCAGTCTCTGCCTATGCCCGTTCACTGGTGACTGACGGACTGACTTGTGCAGATTAGCATCTACAGCACGGAATGGGGAGAAACTACAGCAAAAAAAAAGAAGAATATAAAAAGAAAACCAAACCTCTGGTACCGGAATCCTAAGCGACAGCTTTCATTTAAAACCTCCTTTACTCGTTGCGTCCGGCTGCGGGTGCAAATAATATAACGGACTGTCGCCTTTCCGAGCTGACAGCTTTCGTCGAGTCCAAGTCCTTTTTCAGCGGCCCACAAACCAGACTAATCCCGCTTAAAAGTGGGCCCCAGCCGTCGCGTGGCGGTAAACGGTGGAATAAAGGTGGAATTTCTGTATGGTACGAAACGAACGTTACAGTGGTTGCCTTCCACGATTGATAAAGTAATTATCATGCACACAATTCGGACGTCACGTCGGACTCCTTACTGTTCCTCCATACCCCAAAACCGTGCGTGATCGGGCAAGCGGAACGGCGAAACCCAACCGAAAAGGATACAATTTTGCAATGGTTGACTACTGTGCGATCCGCCGGCCAAACGGCGGCACGGGTGATGATTTCGCAATAAAACTGCCATGAATTCGCAATTATCGTCGGTGGCGTGATGCGATCCTTCTATTCTACCGACGATTTTGTGCCTTTTTGGCCACCGGGGGGTGGCCGGCCGGTGGCGTATTTCACACTTTCTCATTCCTGAGCGTTCGCGCAGGATTGAGGGCATGATTTCATTTGTATGCTGATTAATTTTTCATTTGATTGGCGCCAATTAAATGGACCGAAGTGGTTACCGCCAGCTAAGGGGACGGGGAAATTTAATTTCGCAACCGAACTATTACTCCTTCGGTCAACCGGGGCGAGCCGCTTGGCCGGAACAGGTTTGTGTATTGTTTGCTTTTGTAAGGATTAGCGAAATCTTTCTATTGGCCACTGCTTATTTTTTTCTTTGCACTTTCTGTTTTTTTTGCCGTTTCAACGCACACTTTGTTGTGACGTTATTGAGGTTAAGTGCCTTCGCAAATCAAATTAACGTGATGTAATTTACGAGTTTAGATTTGCATTCTGTATGTTCTTAAGCAACGAACCGAAGTCATCACCATAACTCGCATTTCAGGGTGACGCAATCACGATTAGTTTCACGATAGGAATGCCCTGAATATGTTTACACTGACGGTAGAAAATTATTTCATAACTCTATGAAATTTTATGGAGGATTTTTTTCATAAACACCTGAGAAATTACTGAGCATGGATGTGTAACGATTAATAAATTAACATGCATTTCATAAATATTCCCAGATTGTTAAACATTCGCCACGGTTGGTTCATAAACCGAACAACAACCATGACGAGAATTTTTTTAACAGTTGCATCAAAAGAACGTGCAGTAAGCCTTACAAAGGGCTATCAAAGGGCTTATCTTTCATCATTCATTCTATTCTACCTGTTACTCGATCATCACACTTATACAATCGCAATAAATTTCCGCATATTTACGCACAATTCACACATTTTGTCACACTGTTCTTACCTTATTTCCTAAGCTGTCGGTGACAAACTTCAACTCCGATTCCTCGCCATTCAATATAATGGATATATTCTGCTCTCCCGGTGATTCTGCAAACGAAACGGTAACGGAAAATATATAGCAACGTAACGAACACACATACACACACACTGCAAAGAGACACGTGTGGCATATGACCGTACCTCGCGTATCGTAGGCATTAATACATTCCGACGATCGGAACTGTGACAGGAGCGCTCCTTTCCCGACACCCGGGGCTCCAATCATGAAGACGCAGTAGGAATCGATCGGACCGGTCGGAGGTGTCAGGACTTCGTCTACGACCCTCACCGGGCTGACCGGGGCTAAACTGTTGCTTCTTGAGCGTCGCCTGCGGAACGAATCACCTCTATTCACGACGCCTGTAAGAAAGAAAGGATAAAATGCGAATAAATCTATCGTCTTCAGTACTACCTGGATGTCTTCCCGTATAGTTCTCGTAAAGCTCAATACTTTTTTAAGTTCTCGTAAAGCTCAATATAGTTCTCGTAAAGCTCAATAGTTTTCAATACTGTAAACTAGCATTCCCTAGCATATCCCTCACTTACTGCAAATTCTACCTTTTAGTCTGACAGATTTTTCACCCGTTTTTAACTGGTTAATAAGATTGTTTGAAAGTTTGAATTTGAGCAAACCGATTCACTACCGTTCATGTGAGTATTTACACTTTACGCTGATTAGTTAAACACAGCAGGGAAACCGTAAATGAACGGTTTCAATTAGGGTGGGAAATAAATGTTTCAGATTGAACGGTACAACTGAAACATGAAAAAAAGCGTTGTCATTTAATATTTCCAAAGAACAAAAGATGGTCCGGATTGCTTATTCAAATGGTTGTGGTTCTCTGTTCAGCAAATTACGTTTTTAATTTTTTGAACTTGTTCCTGAAACTGCTCGGTCCGCAAACACATAACTCCCGGATCCCTACGTCTGCCTCACCTTAACTTACCCCATAATGGGTCGATTATTACGTAGTTAATTTTACAACTCTGTCGCTATTTTCGGTCACATCATTCGAGCAAGCGCGCAATGAAGCGTTCCAACGATAGAAATTATTTCCGGTTTCCCGGAACATCGCCATTTCAATGCTCATTACAAAACGCAACCCGGGTGGAAGACCATCGTCACGGCTGGCAGATGAAAAGGTCGCCCGAAACAATTGTCCAGGCGCGAACCCTTCGGCGAAAGCGTACGTATCGCGCCCATCGACACAAACCCGTGGTTAAAGCCTATAGGCCCTCCCACCCCAAAATTACCATTTTCCGAAATGGCACATTAGTGCCACCCGGTTCGATCGGTCCGTTCGGTTGCGTGGATACAAACACTTACCCTGCTTCGATGAACTGAACGTTCTCAGTCTGATGTTGTCGTCGTCGTCCTGGTCGTCTATTTGCAGGTGCTGCAGGTTGATCTGCGGCACATCCAGAAATGCATTCGATTTTCTTGGCGTAGCTGTACGCCGGCAAATAGTTTGCGTGCGTCCGGAATCGGCGGCGAAGGTTGATGGTTGGAAAATGTGGTGTACCGATGAAAGAGAGGAAACAATTGCAACAGTCATTAGCATCCTATCATTGCATAATGTGAATTTACACGTCGGGATAACAATGTTTGTGTTCAACACGACAGCTAATCAAACGTGCATTACTGTGAACGATACCGGGATGATATATGGCTACCTGAAATACTATTCTACCGACCAAAAATATCATTTCTTACGTGACAAGCATGCAATATTACATCTTTAAGGGCTTTGATCTCAACAGGCTTTACACACGGTATAGAGTAAAGTTAAAGTTGCTCGTTAAATGTGTCTTGGTGTGTGTGTGTGTGTGGTTTTACAACTCGTACCACACCGAACCAAAAGGTGGCACGTGGAACACCCGCCGGCAGGAACGGTAAGTGGAGGGACGAAATAATCAGGCCATATCATTTACGATTACATCCGAGGGAAATGAAAAACAATTTGACGAAACTAGCACGAGAACTCGCCTTCTCCCGAGCTACGCTCCTGTCCCACCGATTCGCGCCTCCCGTGCCAGTGGAGCCGATGTGACAGAACTTTCAGTGAAAGTCAGCTTCGTTTCGAAACACTATCTCCTAACGAGGAAACATTACCCGGTCGGTCGATTACAAAACCAAAACCAGGACACACGACGACTGCCGGACTGAGCTGGCCACGGCCACGTCAATCGCTGTGTGAAGAACCGTTTCCGTTCATGAACTGCACCACGGCTGCCTGCAGCAGGTGGGAACGACCGGGAAGAATATACATGGGACATGGGATGAAATTGGAATTTCTGGATTCTGTAGTACTGAAAATGGGCTCGAAAACTGTAGAAGACAAACTGTGAGCAAGCAGGGGGAGGGTATAGAGTGCAGTAGGGCATCACACATAGGCACACACACACAAACACACACATAAACATTACGATCGCATCACACATCAGACAACAGAGTGAACTTGTTGAATTTCACCAACGACAAGCAGTAGTTTTGCTTGATGTTTGGAGAATTCGTGAAACGTTTCCTTTCCCAATGTAAAACTGTTTGTGGGCACACAACGCTAATAGTAACAGTGAGAAACACGGATAGTGGAAGATTAGTGTTCTATACACATTCAAAGAAATACCAAAGACGTATACATTGTAAGAGAAAGAGAGAGAAAGGTATGGAAAGAGAAAGATAGAGACGAGTACGAGATGTTTCCGACAATTGTTTCCGGCAACGTGTACAACGTCGACACACAGACAGGAGAGAAAGAAACACGGAGGTGGATAGGATAAACATATATATCGTAACCGGGATGAAGTCTAGTTAAAACGAATTCTTTCGCTTTCACCATACCTAACTTAATCCTTACATTTTGGTGACGTCGCTCTGCAATGAAGAGAATGCCGAAATGTCGGTTCATAACAAGTTTGACATCGGAGAAAACACGTTCAGTATGAACTCAAAACGCTCGACTTATTTTATAATTATGTTTTTTTTTGTCAATAAACGAAATATGTGATTTACGTTACGGAAATGTATGGTTGGCATTGGGAGCCTTGCGCTAGGTTACTTCGCTAGCACAAGAGATGCAGAATTGTATGCATCACACGCAAAACACACAAAACATAAACAAACTTGCACGCCTGTACCTGAATTGTGCATCGGGCGTCTCTGCGATCCTCGTCGTTTCTGGGGCGGTGGAGTTTCGGAATCGTTCAGTCGCGGTTCACTCGTGCAGTGTCCTCTTGAGTCCTGCAGTGTTGGCGGCGGTGGCTGTGGCTTACGACGTACCTATGGCAGTGGAAAGGAAATGTATTGCTAGCGTGCAGAATGGTTTTGTTTGCAAGGGTTTTTTTTGCGTTTCAAAGGATTGTAGCATACGACGTATGTCAGACGCAAATGACAGCAAATTGCTGTTTTTTTTTTGTTCTGTCAGTTCCCTTAATTCTACCGTTTAGTGACGTTCAAGTCAATCGTTTGCATTATGCTAATAATTTGTGGCACAATTTGGTTAAAGCAACCGTCAAGAATAGAACAAATTACCATTGCTGTATTAATTATTCTTCAGTTTTTACATCTCCAAGCCATTTAAGTGAATCGTGATAAGCGATAGAAATACGAAGAGTAACTCACCGATCGTGGTCCTGTGATTCGCGCACTCTGGGAACGTGTGGCTGGTTTCCGCCGTCTGTAGCCTGGCGTGCCATTATCTGGAGTATCGCCCTCGGACGGAGGACTGATGATTGTCTCCAAACTGGCGCAGGCGGGTGCCGAAATCGACGAGCTGCGCTTTTTGTACGCAGGTCGCGCCGACGAAGATATCTCATCTGCCATGGTCATCGGTTTAGGTGTTTATCGCTACACTCTACAGTGGCTTCCTATAAGCTTTTAAGGATAATCTTATGACTTCCGGAGGTTCGCAGGATGTCTCGAGCCGTCTCGGGTTCTTCCGAAAGCGATGCTTTATTGTTGTAACGTATCTATCGTTGGTGTATGGGTTTGAAATTGCTTTTTCGTTTTTATTGCTTGCTGCGTCCAGTATCCTTCGCCGCCCTTCAAACCACTATGGTGATTCCACACTTTTGTCACTATTTTTGGTGCATTGTTTCCGGTTGGCACTGGAAGTAAAATTTAAAACAATGGAAATAAAAGATTAGAATGAAAAATACACAACCAAAACGGTAGCGTAAGAATCGTGTCGTATCAGAACTGTTGCTCAGTAACCTGCGCCTTTTGTTTGTGCATTGACTCAAGTGCATACTTGGATGCGTTCATTATTCAGTTACCTGTAGTTACAGTCCATGCGGCCGGGCAGCCGCGCGACACTCTCAACCCACCGCTTTAGAAGGTTACTGGTTCGTTACATCGGTCGGAAAATCTGTATGCGGGCGTCAACAACAGACGTCAACAAAATGGAAGCGAGGCCCCGTGTCACCACCGCACGGTTCATTGGGGCGTATATTACACGCGGAACAGGAAAGCCCATTGCTTGTCATCTATTGCATCATATCGCACACCTTTCCGTTTCCCGTTGCTTACGTTTCCGGAAGCCATTTGCACAGTCGCCTCTTCAGCCGACGCGGAAACGGGGGCCCAGATTTGGTCCCACAGAGCAACGGACAGCGGTGGCGGTGGATGCGGTGGCTCATGAATAAACATCAGACATTCAGTGCCACGATTTGCCGCTGAACATGTAAGTTTGCATACCCGTACATAGAACGATACATGCTTCGATGCCACCTCGAGTGCTCCCTTCCTTGGCTTTAGCTTTCAATGCTGCACTGTTTCCTTACGGTAGCTACTTGCCACGACGCTTGAAACTTCCGTAAATTCAATTAGTTAAAAGTTGCACCGAACCCCGTCGAACAACTTTTACACTTTATATCAGTGTCAACCTTTCTCTTTCTCACACACTCCTCGCTATATTGATAAAGCGACTGGGACGCTTCTTCCAGTACATTCCCGTCCAGTTCTACACATCACAGCACGATCCAAAGAGTCCGGTCTTGTTATAGTCCTCAGACATTACTCCTTCACACAAGCTATCGCATACATGTACGCTTACAACGAGCTGGCGCTTACGTAAGTTTAACTCTCCTCGGTCACACTTTCCTGCCTGCAGTCCCTGTCAAGACGCAGGACCAGCAAAATGGTACGGAAGAATTTCACGTTCAGCACGTATCTCTTTGCCCGTCTGCGTGCGCTCAAGCCGCAAGGACCAACCGCCAAGTTGCGGTTTGCTGGGATGGTATTCGCACGAAGAATTCAATATTTTAACGTCAGGTCTGAAAACTAGAGCGTCCCCAGAGCGCGCGCGAATCGCCCCACACCTTCCGGTACATGTGGGAAAACGTGTTTTATGGGCATGGGTTTCGGGAACATGCGGGCTCATGTTTTTGCAGCTACACGAACCCACCAACACATATCCGTGCCAGTGACTTCACACTGCACAAACGTACCAAGACCGTACCTATTCCGTGTCCCATCCCATCACACACGGTGCTTCGTCGATGGCAGGCACTTTGAAGTTGAGAATGAATTCAATTAATTGTTGCTCTTCAAGAGAATTGTTTCTCTGCAAGCGCACACACACCAAACATTCGCTCGCCAAACTTCCCACACCCCACACAAGCGGCCGAACAAAGCAAGCGCTGGCACGATTTAATTTACCTCAAGTTAGACGAAATGAAAACACGCTCATCGAATTTCGTACAACTTTAGCGGTGGTTGGGTTTAAACCAATTTTCCCTCCTACGGCACGCAGACGGTGCCAGACGATTAGACACCCCATTTTAGCGATTCTTTGCGTGTAATGAAAGATTGTTTTAACTCACCTCCACGCAAAGGAGACCAGGGCAGAGAGAATTTCATTAATCATCTTCGCTTGTTTAATAGTTCCAATGCAATTTGGTTGGAGAAGTTTTACGTGTTACAAATATTGGCGGTATAATTACATTTTGATGTTTTCAGTTTACATAATTACTTTGGAGGTTTTTCTTTTGTTTTGTTAATATTTTTATTCCACAATGAAGAAATTTACTTTGTAGTTATAGTCATTTCATGACCCATGCTTTTAACGTTGCTACAACAATAAAAAAAACACCAAATTCGATCAACTAAACATCAACAATCTTCGTGTTTTGTTTTTTTTATCGAAAAACGTGTCAGTTTATTGAAAAGATTCAATTGTTAAAAAATAAACGCGCATTTTTTCTCATTCTAACAAATCAAAATAACTTTAAATCTCTTTTTACATACCGTAGACAGGTTTTGCTTCCTTTCAACAACGCCGTAATGCAACACATTTCATCGTTGCCAAATCTTCTAAGCAAGAAACTTTCCATCAAAGACACCGTACGCTAGCTTTCTAGTTGGACGTAGATTTCGTTACATAAACGTAGAAACGAAACCGTAAGTTGTTTGAACGAGAACGTGCCGTTTCCTTGTGCATAAAGAAACATGAGTTTCAAAATTTTGTTACAATGTCCACTGACCCACCAACTTCCAGCTTGAACATTTGTGGAATTTATCGAGAGGTCAACTATATGCCGTCCAACCGACCGTACCATAGGGACGCTTCCTAGCAGCCAACGTTGTTTGGCTTAACTTTTTATGTTGCAGTTTACGTTGCCATCGTTTTGTAATGGTTCCTTCAAGTATACCTGAACAGTAGCAAAAGAAACTTGTTAACATTTACACACACACACACTCTGGGAAGTGCTCCGTTTGTTTGGTTGTTTAAGGCATTGGTTTTGCCCAAAACTTTTCTCACTTTGCAGCAGTCTTTTCTCAAATGCCAAGTGTAATTCAGAGAGGTACGGTAAGGCATGCATGACCAGTGGTACGCAATGCGGGAAATATAAAACTTTTTTCCAAGAGGACACCCCACCCCCCCCTCTCTCTCTCTCCTCGAGGCAGTCTTGTATTAAGAGTTGTATTATTTAATTTTTCAGATCATGCCGAAACATCATCATCACTTCCCAAAGCGCTGCCAGGGTGGCCTGCAGACATCAGTTCAACTTCAACTGTTCAACTTTGCTGATGATTTTGATACAGTACGCCCGGGGACCGGGACCAATTGTTCCACTGGATGGGTAGCGTGTTGGGTTCTGATTACAATATTTCCTTTCACCGACTCCAACTCCATTATTAGGACAGTTTTGCTCCGATTCACTCCAGTACGCACGGGTACGACGGGAACTTACCAAGGCGGAAGCTTCTTTTCAATGTTTTTTTTGTTCAATTGTTTGTTTGATGCTCATTACTGTAAATGAAAGCTCGCAGTAAGCGTATCCAAACAGCGCGATGTAAAAACAACGAGTACAGAATAGGCGAAAGAAAAACCCGCAGCAAGTATCCAAACCAACGGGCACGGAAAACCACAGCGGAATGTGTCATTCGTTCGGTTAAGTAATTTCCTTTCTTAATGTAGATTCCGAATGCTTTGTGCTCCCTGACAATCCCGCATTCCCTGCCCACCTACGGACTCCTAAAAGATTATGTTGTAAATGCACAAACCCATTTACAGCTGGCAAGGCCGGAACATGAGATTTCCCACGAAGGATAATCGCGATAAACCGGCTAATGACAGAAAAGCAAAGGAAAAACATCTATGGGGAATTAAACTCATACCGAGCGCAAAGCGTGGAACAAACAGCAAAAAAAAGGGTTACCATACGGGGCGCCCAGTTCTTCGGAAGGGAAATGCGTACACAAAATACTGCAAAAAACACCGGTTGAATAGACGGGGCTGGCCCATAAGTCGTTTATTTGCAAAGTGAATCATCAGCAAGCAACGATTAGAGATTAGATGACGCGATGAGTTTGGTGCGAGGAAAGGATAGGTATAGGGCCAGTGAAGAAGGTAAAGGCCTGTTCGAAGTGAGGATTATGACGGAGGTCTCTTGTGCTTGACGTTTATGTATCAGAGCCATATCGTGAAAAAGGATTATTCTTGCTTCTCTTTAGGACAGATATCACTTTCCATGCCCTAATCGGGGAGAGTATTATGCACTTTTTCGCTTCACATGAATTCTTCAGACAGATTACATACACAGCAAACAGCAGAAACGGCAATAATTGCTGAAACGGCAACGATCCACTTTGAAAGAGAGGATTTGTGTACTGAATTTTGCTCTGATTTTCTCTTCTTCTTAAGCACAACAATCTGAAGAGAGTCGAACACTGCCACTGGGTTTGTCTTCACTGAATGATATGTTTCGAAGCATTGCCAGTTCTGTGTATGAGGAGGACTGTCCAGTGGCGAATGAAACCTACAGTTTGTAAGGCCATGCTATATTATCCACCAGTGTAGGTATCACCAAAATAGGGAGATTAGAGTGGTGCGTGACTTTTGGACAATTTCAGAGCAGAAATGTTCGAACTAATCAAGTTTTATTCTATCAAGAATTATTCAAATATAAACTATCATTCTGAGCTGCGTTTAACTAATTTTTTAATCACACAATACCTGAAAATAAATATCATTATTACAACGCTAATAAATAATGGCAGCAGTTTGGTGGAGTAATACAGTATAGGCAAACTCATTCATAACTTCTAATTTTCTCATCTTATCAGCAAAAACTACAAACTTTAAACATTATGTCTGCATTTTTACATTTAATCAAAGTCAATTTTTATCTCCAACTAATTGTTTCGTAAGGTTCATGTTTCGTAAGACAAATAACACATAATAGCCAAATAACACATAATGGGCATTTTTTCCTACCAATTCAGGTCTAATTAGTTCGAAATTGTACCGCCAAAAGCAAGGTCTTTTTGGATCGAATAAATGAATCGTGGCGTATTAAAAATAGGATTGTATTTTTTAGTGAAAAATTCAAAAGAAAATATAATTTGCATTATAGAGAATATTCACACCGTGATCATGCTAGAATTGACACTTATTGATTGGTTATTATTTCCTTTCCCTAGCCAAGCTAGATCTTCATCGTTACTTATTCACGGTGAAACTGACAAAACCATCAGACGTTCGCTCACAAAAAGCTTGGCTTCTCCCCAACTTCGTTTCCCTAGCCGATGATGGTCATTTGGTAGCATATTCAACCACTTGATTGTAATCGTACCACTCGCTCATTCTTCCCATATTTTCTTTGCACCGCTAAGCAAACCAGTGGGAATCGATTTTTCTCGTTCTAGTATTCGCCTTAAGTACGCGACGAATATTCAAGCTGCTAATAATATGTTTTAAATTCATCCACAGCGTGTTGCACAAAATGTTGATAACTTTGGACCCTCAATCGAAACGCTTATCCCTGGCTGCGATGCTCGAGGCTATCTCTGTCTTCAGCAGCGTATCTCCTCCTTGGGACCGTCAGCTTGGGGTGTTTATTTAATGGAATTTTTAATTATCTTACTACCGCCCGAAGTTGCTCCGTCGCGTTGTTTCATAATTCATGATCCCGTGCCACCCATCGCTAGGGCGACCGAGCCTACCATTTTGCTGTTGGATGAGCATGGACAGACAATCATCGAGGCACCATAGGACGCCGAGTTTCCAGCAGGCGGCAATCTATTTTGTAACTCGTAACAATTAGCAGCCATCCGTCCGGGTTGGCTCCTCCTAAGCAAGACTAATGCACTAACTCGTTCGCATCCAAACTGCACCGAGCGAACCGCAACAGATGCACCCTTCCCGACAAATGGCATTTCATCACCAAGCAAAACGCACAGACACACACACGCACGCACATACACACGTAACACACGCACTTTCGAGTACTGTGGCCGTCAGGTGGCGGGCAACTAATCAGTTTAAGAGAAACATAATTTTCCTCCGTACCATGGCTGCAACCCAAATGCAGCATAATTCAATGGTCTACCACTCACTCAAGCTGTTTAGAGCCTACTGCAACACCTAATGTCGATAGGAACCGATGACAGCTTGTCCTCCACTGGACGGTGCTACAGCTCAGGGTTCATTTGTACGTGAGCACAAATTATCCAGGACCGGTACGCCGATGAGCGCACCAGCCTGCAATCACGCTCATATTTTTCCATATTTCTACACTCCCGGCGGACTCCAGCTCACCTTTCCCTTCGGTGTATTTTCGCTTTCCTCACACCTGTTGTCGTTGGCCATTGTGTCAGTGCTGGTTTTTCGTTCGCTATCATGCAACATGCAGTGACAGCTTCCTATACCATCCTTCACCACCACCTTGCGGGCGGACAGTTGCCAGCATTGTCACCGTCCGTGGCGTGGTCTTTATAAAGTTTTAACCCGATTACCGCGTCAAACCAGCGTATGTAACAAACAGCGTGGCAGTCCGGGACAGGAACAAATACACACAGCTACACCGACCGTGAATGATCGTTTGGTGGCGCGTTGGTGCCCGTGCATGATGGTTGACAAGTGTGGCACCGTTTCCAACAACGCTGAACGTATTACATGTTCGGTGGACGCTGCTTTCATAAGGTTTAAAACAGTTCTACATTGCGCTAAATTGTATTATGATTGTTTACAAATTGAGTCCTCGTATCCAATATACAATTGAAATGAAAAAGGAATGACAAATATCACTTCCACTAAATAACTAAAAATGTTGTATGGTTACCGTTAATCTATCCATTTTCCTCATACATGGTAGGAGAAACGTATAAAACATCGCTCAAGCAACTCATAACATTCCAAAAGGACATGGCAAAAGGGCATTTATTGATATGCTTGTTGCTTTCCGCTTGCTATCGTTCGTTTACGCGTTAGTATTTATATAAAATAAGCTTTCAGCGTTGCCAATAAAACGTAATAACTTGCATTCTTCATCTAGTTCATGAGCAGCAAACGATACAAAATCTAACCATTCCTGAACCGAGGATGAAAATGAAACCCGGCGCACATATTGCAGGCGACGAGTAAATTATATTGCATCGCCACCCGCCGTGGGTGCATCCACATCCGGTCTAGGTGTGCGCTATCAAGCACACCAGCATGCTCCGCCGGCCGCAGGCCATGAGAGTGCCGGAAGAAAAATCCTAAAGACTAAAAGAGTTCCGGAGCTGGGGCGGTCCGGCACGTCCCGGCCGGTGTAGCACTGGATGATAAGCGAAGCGTTGCCAGGTCACTAATCGCTGGGAGATGGCAACACCTCCAGCTGTACACCAGTCGGTGGAGCGTTTGGCAAAAGGAAGCCCGTAACCTGGCCGCACACCGGAATCGCAACAACTCTCTTTTTTTTATTCCATTATCAACGTAGACGATGTTCGTCGGGCGGTATCGCCGGTCATCACCGGGCGCTCGATGAGAAGCGATTTTCCTTCGGTTTCCGGTTTCCGGTGGACCGTTCAGTTCAGGATGCGCACATCTTAGCACGCCAGTCGCAAGCGATAAGTGAGCACGCGGTCGGGAACAGTCGCGCCGCCGTGTTGGATAGATGAATAATGGTTCTAATGATTGAAATGTGCAAGTGTTTTCACGACCAAGTTCGTGCATCCGTCTCACTCGTCCGGTGACTTAATTCCCCGTTTACCCTGTAGCCGCGTTCTACCCGGTCTTGTTTCATTTCATTCTCACTGTGGCCGCGAGTCGGCCCAGCAATAGATCCCGAAATAGATCGACGGCTTCGTTGCTTGTTTGCTGTAGGATGTGGTTACCGCCGTTTGGTGGTTTCATGGTTGACGACGAAGCGCACTTTCAATTCTTAGCACGTGCATTTTCATCCACGCGGCACCGACTACCGTTTGCCGGAGCATTGTTACTCGACCTCTGCCAGAGCTGCCAGTTCCGGCAACGGTTTCGTCTCGTCGCTGTTTTTTTTGTGAATGCTAACCGGTGATGAAGGGGGAAAATAAATATATCATTTGAGATCCACCGTAAGCAAACGAAATGTGTCATTTCGAACTCGAAACGGATCAACACTTTGCAAGACGTAATTAGTCAGTTGTTTTGAAAATTTGCAACCATAATTATGATACAATTCTTCTCACCAAATGTTACTAATTACTGATCGTTCATCTTACTCCGTCTTTAAACTGGCATTATTTCCTGGCTTATTGTTACTTGATTCCATGATTAAATCGTTTTGCAACCTACGCATGTTTAATTTCCGTATAGCCAAGATAACAAAACATGATATTAACTCTTTTCCAGCTTCCGATGATGCTCAAAAACTTTAGTGACTGTGACTGTAATATTTTTCATAAAGTGAACCAAATGAATAAGGAACTGTTTTGGATTCTTTTATTTTCTATAATTTGTAAGGACTTCTACCTTTGAGGTTTCTAGATTCTACGTTTTTTAGTTATTTACTGATAAATACTGATAAATGTATTTTTACACACTTTTGCATCATACACTTCATTCACAACTGTTCAATAGATAGAGAGCATGCTTTTCATTGTTTCTTTTCTGTAAATAAAAAAATGCTTATTCTTTTCATATAAAGGAAAGAATGGGATTTTTTTGCATAAAAAGTTTTCTATTGTATACTGGTGACTCTGTGGTAGAGGAATAGCGGCACCGGTTTTTAAGATGACAGGACGGGTACTAAATTTCTATTTGGATCGTCTCACCCTAGCAAGGAGTATTTAACCCGCTATGGTCATAAAATTAGTCTAATATACCGGTACCACAGCAGGCGCGTAGGTCGTTAATCCAAATCCATTTCTTTCCAATCCATCCATCCATCTCTTTCTGATATAGTTTTATAATTTACGTGCACATCAATAAAACACTTGAAAGTCACGAAATTATAGAAGATAATTAACAATATTATACATTAAATAGTTGCCAATGGCTTAAATTAAAACAGAACATATCGATTGGTTTGATAGGTTTTTCTATCTATGTTTTTAAATTTTTATCCGTTTTTAAGCGCCTCGTGATTTAGGAAATTTTTTAAACACTCCCTCATTTACGATAATTATCTAATGCCATCCTACTTCGGTTAGACGCTTCTGCGATTCTTTCAGTGTTTTTCGTCCAAGAAAAGGACTACATTCTTCGACCTTTTTCCCCGTTTGCGATCGCACGCTACCTCGACCGCCCGTTATAAATAGTATAATGTTTTTATAATCCTCAAACAACTTCGCCTCATCGAGATCATCATCAACGGTACACCCTCATCTTCATCACCATCGTCGGGAGCATTCGGCGAGCACCGCCAGCTACACGACGATGCTCTCCACCACTCACCCAGAACAGTGAGAAGGGACGAGTGGTGGGCTATTAATGTGTGAGAAACACATGATTCCCATTACAACATCTTCGGGCTGTTTTGTTTCGGATGTTTATGATAAGTTCGATATTTACTTTTACACGCCATCTCGACCTTGTGCAAACTCGCTGCTGGCGATGGAATTTCGACGGTGTGGTAAAAAATATAATCAATAGACGGGCGCCAACGTGGAAGGTCGCATCATTGGCGCACCAGATTGCCAAGCGGATGCTTTGCACACTGCCGGATGACTCAATCCATCGAACGAACAGTACAGTTCGTCCCGGAATGGCCTGATAACGACTTAATTTCGGTGAGCTCTTCACACATTTCGTGGGGCGATGGTTTTGGGGCGATTGCTGTACGGCATTTTCTCATCTAAAATGGACATTGCTTGATGGTAGTGCGGCGTGAGCGTGGTGTGCGTGTCGTAAATATCATTCGTCTGCAGCTATCTAGACTTTTTGGCTTGAGTTTTATTTATGCTCGGCCAGACGTGAAAGACGCAAAATGGTTCACCACAAGTGGGGACGTAATTTTTTATCCGAATCAATTTAGCTGAGAAACTCGTGATCGTTAACGTACGGACGACGAATGACGAGTGTGACGGTGACGTGCAAGTTTCATACTATTTCGTTGTATAATACAAGATGCTGCTATCTGTTCGAGGTTTCTGTAAATAACTTTACACATTTTAGTTTTGTGTTCAATTTTATGGTAATATAATATGCAATACTTATTGAAATATGTATTTTTTACACTATCAACAACCGGCAAAAATAGTTCGTAAAGTAAACCGTCACACGCCCATTCAGTTTGTTCTATATTCCGTAGACGCTCAGACTTTAACTACGCAAATCGATCGATCCGCACTTTCTTCAAGAACTAGCTGCCATTAATAAATGTTTCAATATGAGGGGAGCATTTTCGACAGAGCAATTAATAACGTTCGGGAGTTTCTTTTTCTTCCTTCAACCGGGATACGCACGAACGGTGATGGCGTCTTAAAGCATCACTTGAAATCCGAAGCAGCTTTTGACGATGACGGTAGCAAAATGGTAAGCAATTAATCCGTTGCTACTTTGAAAGATATTCAATTCTGGTTCAAATAATGCTGGTGGTAACATTTTTAAGAGGTTTCAAACAGTGCACAACCCATTCACCAGACATGACAGTTTCCAGCGATTTTACTCTAAATCTTTGACTAAGCCGATTGTTAAATATTTCAAGTGGAGATCTATCACAGCCCAAAATCAATGAGAAACGGGTAGAAATTTTAGAAATAGGTTTTCTCATTCAAGTTCTAGAAAAGCCATTTTAGCAAAAATAGGAATTATTTTCAATTTTCACTCATTATACTGAACTGCAGGATACGGTCATTGGGTATTATTGAATTACCCAAGAATATTATAACTGAATTCGATAAACATCAAATGATTTTTTTTAATATATACAGATTATTGAAGGTCGTAGGCTTAACTACAAACTGTTTCTACAAACTTCTACAACAAATGGCTTCATTTCTAATAGCATGTAGGTGTTTGGAACCAACAAAGGAAGGGCGTTACCTGGTGTAGTTTTTTTTAGGCCATCTCATATATCTCAAATCTAAAACTATTACTTCAGGCGAGAAAATATGTTACCCTGATAGAAATGTAGCATTCGTTTAGATTTTAGATGTTTTTTTTGTCTAGATCAAAACAAAAACACATTCCAATTGCACTTGACATTGATTAAAATTGTAGGTGATTACACTAGTACTCAACCTAAGTGTGTTTGCTTCTTAAGGAAAAGCTATTTAAAATTGATTGAAAGTGTACATTCCGATTTCCATCGGATGAATTATTTCAATCCGATCAATCATAGCAAAATTCCGCTCCGATGCAAATAGTGAGTGCCGAGTGAAATATACACCAGCCGTATAGATCATCAAATTGATACCGACCGACAGTCGGAGGCAAATGAATGATACTCATTTTCCAAACCACATCTACTAGATTGTATGCGCTGACAGAGAACAAACAACCATCCCCATACCCATACCAGGTGAAGCAATCGGAACATTTGCTCGATTGGGAAAACGAACCGGAACCCCTATCGAACCGGAGACAGTTGAATAATTTTATGTTTTTCTCCGGCTTTATTATCGTTGTTCATCATCATTACGCTGTTACCCCGTTAGCTTCCCGGGAGCGGAAGGTCGCGGTAAATCCGTCCACCGATGATGACGATGATGATGATGATGGTGGTTGAAAATTAATTGGTCTCATTTGCCGTGCGCCACGACATGCAACCATAACAACCTGTGCCACTAATCTTGCATCGCATCATTATCCAAGATTTGTGCTCTGTTTTATTTCACGTCGGTTTTGCATGTTTTATTTCGTGCTTTTCGTGCTTTTCGTGCGGTGAATTGAGGAAATCTGGAATCCTGCCAACGGGATCGTGTTTGATTATGTTGTTTTTTTTTTTTTGCATCCTATCCTATCCATTTTCTCAGGCACGGCGGAAGCTTCATTGTTATCTTTAGTGAGGGAATAAGTTAAGTAGTCATCAGTGTTTATCCTGTTTGCAATTTCTTTTGATGAAATTGAATTATTGACAGTTTACTCTCAACAGTGTCGTTGGCCAAACTCGAACATCATATCCGATATGAAAAGTTGTTGACCATGAAGAAACTCCGATGAGCATAAATAATTAGCAATCATTGCAATAATATAAATCAAACGATTCGTTTGTAGTAACATTTTTTTGAGCATTTTATTATGCAAAGCAAAAAGAACTTACAAAAAAAAAGTTCACATCATCGCAGTACTGTCTTATTTATTACCTCATTTCTCTCTAGTAGCGAACGAATTGGTGTTGAATTGTGTTTGAATCATAGCTTGGAATATAGTAAATATATAGTTTTGTCGCTCTGAACAAAGTCTTGTAAACTAATGAATAAATTGTCTTTTTAAAGCCGACTTTTGAAGGACTTAAAAGAGCTGAACTAGATCATTCTGCTATGGAACCTCCCAAGTACTTTACAGAAGAAACGATTTTAAATTGTTTATTTCGACAGAGCTCGAAAACAAAATAATTTATTTAGCTTTTGCTCTATCACACACACACAAAAAACATGAAAAGCACCAAGAAAAAAAATGGCTAAAACAACCCAATTTATTCAATTATCGCTTAAATTTTGTCAACTACTTACACTCGCATGCATTGTTTTGCGCTCATTTCCGACCAGAGACAAAGGGTAGATGCACATTTTCAATTAATTTCTTCTCCTGCCAACAACGGCATGTAGTGGGAGACACTCTTTCTCTCTCTTACACACCCACACACATCTGTATACACATACATATATGCAAAATCAATCAAACCATTCACCACGCCAATCAAACTGCCAAAATCAAACACGAAGTTGGCCGGAATGAACTGGTGCGTGGTGAAAGAGAGGAAGAGAATGGAGTGGTGCCGGTGGAGCAATTGACAAGGAATTTTGGAACTAGTTTTTGTGACGTGCTGATAGGACATTCCCCCCCCCCCCTGATGCTCCCTTTCTCTCTCTCTTTCGTCCTCTCTCCATAGAGTGTAAATGTGCGCATAAAACCACTCGATTTAACTTTGTTCATCAAATTTGAATTTTAATGAGTTTTGTGCGGCAAATAAAAAAAACGGAACCAGCCCGCTGCATGAGTACTGTTGTTGTAACGTATTCGAAAGTTTGTGCTTCTACACCAGTACACACTGAAGAAACGGTTTCCCGGAGCCGAATCAAAGCCTGGAAAAGCTTTAAAGCGAACTTTTGCACCGATAGTGCTGCAAGACATTAAATAAGAAAAAAAACTTACCTCTCTAGATGCCGCAGTGTAGCGCACGCGAGTATTGTTTCATTTATTGTCATTCAATGCGAACGGTTGCTGTCTGTTTTTGGATTGCAGCTTAGTAAATTTGTTTTTCCTTCCCTTCCTGCAACACCTATTATCACACGTGCACGTTATCTTCACACAAACACAAACACTTGTCAACATCCAGCACGGCTACATGGATTTGTTGCTAACTACACTACCTCGAGGAGAACAACGCTGCTTGTATGGGAGCATAAAATATTCACCGATTAAATTTAGAGAAATCACACAAGCTTTTTATGTTCAGTTTACGTGACACAATCGATGTGTTGAAAGGCACAGCAGACATCAATAAATCAAATTTCCCCCGTGTGGGTAAAACAACAAAGTAGGCAAAGTTCATCTCTAATCCTTCCCAAGCCTCCTATCCTTCCTTCCTACTTTTCTACTGTCTCTTTCTCACTCTCTCGCTCTCTCTCTCTTTCTCTCACGCTTTTACACACGCTCTCTTTCACACTTCTCGCTCTACCCCTGCTCGAACGGCACCGAGCTATAGAAAGCCATCTCTATAATCAAAAGAAATTCAATCATATCCATATCCGGTTAATATTAATTCGCTCAATTTTCGACGACAACGACCTCGGGCCGGCCCCATTCGGAATCGGGTTTTATTTTAGCTCACGCAAAGGGTGGCTTTGGAGACGGATAAAATCCTGCCTGCAGCACAATCCATTGCCTTTACTGTGGCTGGGAGCACAATTTAACATGCACTGGTTTAACCCCGAGTACTCCAGTACAAGGACCTGCATCGTATGACCAGCCACCGATTTCATTTTATTTCGTGTTGTTTGACTTTGGTTTTATGGCCCACTCTTTATCTCTGCATCTCCCTCTCTCGTTCTTCTTGCTTTTGTCTTTCTCTTTCTCTCTCTTTCTCTTTCACTGAACACGATATCAATCGCAATATTTGACACGTTATCGCTTATCAGTAATCGTATATATCCCGTACGGATTTTATGGTACTATTTTTACTGTGATCGATCCACATAGCCAAAGCTCCCACTTTCATTAGTTCACCCAACGGAAGGACAAGAAAGTTAAAACATTCTAGCACATACCATTCAATTCTGATACGTAAAAAAAAGACTAGAAACGACAAAACAGTTGCTTTTGCGTACATCATGCCATTAATCTAAATGTCTGCCGTTCTACATCTATTGCTTTGGTTTGTTGTTTGTAGCTAGTTTGTTTTAAGTTTCTCCATTGCACACAAATCGAAACATTCGAATGCTCAAAGAAACTTTTCTGACTGCAAGAACCTTTCGCACCGCTTTCCGAGCGGCATTTTGTTTCTTTTTTTTTACGGAAGCCGCTATTTTCGCACGCAAAACAAGGATCCGACATTCAATGGATACGAACCGAAATTCCTCGACAGTACAACGGTTGAAGTAGCTGCACGCGAACGAAGCGTGTGAGAGAAAGAGAGAAGTGGAGATACTGAGTGAGGGAAATTGAAAGTAAAAACAAGAACAAGCTGCAGCGAACACGGAAAGACACGCTGTGTAACACAACACAGGAGGAGGAACAAAACTGTACGATCCTCCGGGCGAGAAAGGATGGCAGAAGGTGTTGTTTAATGCCACGGAGCGAGGAAAATTGCTGCTGCCACTGTTAACGATAGTGGCCGCTTCGATGCGACCGTCGTTAGGGTTTTCACTTTTCACCTACATCTCTCGTGCACAAAAACACTCACACCATCACGCACTACACACGCTGAGCGCGCGTTCTCAACGCAGCGGTCGCTCGAATACACCACATTCTCCTAAGAAGCGCACGGTAGCAAATGGTGCGGAAAAGAAAGTCGCGGCGGCGGTGGCGATTGGTGGAAAAACTCATGAAGCGCGCTGAATACTGCTTATTTTTAGCCCATGGCGGAGATATTTTCGTCCACTACTGCTACGTTGCTTTTTTTCACCAAACGACGACGTCACTTTCATATCTTCTGCTCCACTGACACTGGGCCATATGTGTGTGTGTGTGTGTTTGTATGTGGCTGAGTTTCAGTGAAAGAGATAGTTTCGTTTTATGAAAACGTTCGTACCCGGTCTTGTCTTCGCTGGTCGGCTTAAAACTGTGCCGATCATTCATCCGCAGTTTCAATTCTGTTTGATCGTTCATCCGTGCATACTTTCGACGGTGGGTTCGATGGCAGAAGGATGAAACAGTTGCGATCTTTTCGGGTGGAATTTTTGAAAGAAATTTTTACGTTCAGGATAAAGAAAACATGGTGGAACAAAAACAGAAACACACGCGTGGGTCCGCCGCAAATTCCGAGTTTTTTTTTCTTTTTCTTCTTAGCACGCGTTGCGTTACGCACTGCTCTGTCTACTAGATCCAAAAGCCGAAATAGGTGAACTGTGCTTATGCTCGTGTGGCGTAAATAGCACCTTTCATCCACAGCACCGATACGCTTGGCTGTCGGCTATATTCTCAGAACTGAAGTAGCATTCTTGACATACTTTATGTCTCGTTTGCTTTATCAAACCAGTACCAAAACAGAACAACTGTCCCACTGTCACACTACTCGGGAGCGATTCGTGCCTTGCTCCGGTTCCCGGTCCTTTTCAGCACAAAGAAAACCATTCATCGTAGCAGCCCGTCTGATACAGTGTCGCACCATAGATTAGCCACAGCGTCGCACTAAACACGATATGAAGAGTTCTTCTGCGGTGCGCGTGTTAACTAACTGCTCCAGGAGAACACCGTCGAATGTACACACGAACGTGCGAATGCTTTACCGGAGATCCGCGACCGAACACGAACGGATGGGCGAACGAAACGAAACACGCACTTAGATTCGACTGAGGGCTTTTGCGGATTTGCGCTAAGGATGTGGCAGTTCTTCACACTTTCCACACACTGCTCACGGGATTGGAGGAGGCGCATGGTCTGCCGTGCCTGATTCGATACGTTCCTACGGTCACGCTACTGCCGTGCGAAAGGAGAACCAACCACCTACCGCCTGCTCGGTCGGAGTAGAAATTAAATCGGTCGGATGCTCGCGTGTTCATCACACCGAACCGCAAAGGAGCTCGCAGGCACTTCTCGCACGAACGGCGCACGAGTGTAGTGGTGTAGTGAGCGTGAGAACTCCCCTTTTGTCTCGGCTCTAAGTTAATGTTTGAACAGCGAAAGATAAAACAACGGTTAATGGCATTTATTTTAGATAAGATTGGCTTTCTTCCGTACTAACAATGAAATCGATGTAATTTCTTGTCCTTTTCAAACGAACATACATTTCTGCGCTTATTTTACCATATATATATATCGTTGTAACTCGAACATTTTACCTCACGGTGCTCGCATAGACCACGGCCTAAATGAAGGGAAGAGCATGGATTCTCGCTTCAGTGGTCGTTCTTGTAGTGAGGCTCCCAGTTTATTCTCCTATTCCTTTTGTCTCTCAGCAGCGAATGTGTGGTGGCGTCTGCCACTCAGAGCGTACGTAAGTCATCCTGATGACTGACTGGCAAGAACAATCATGACTGTAATGATGATTACCTTCATTTGTGTTCATTGTGTTCGCTCAAAGAGACATTAACAAGTCAAAGGCTCGTCTAACACGCGCCCACTGTGGCGAGGGTCATCGTACAGCATACATTTTTCCTTGCAACCTGCTCTCTTGTACGAAGTACCATTGCCGCTCTCCGTTCTCATTTGTATCAGTTCACTATGCCGCTGAACTTCCATCTAACGCTACTAGACGACGTCATATGACGTCATACTTTCTTTCGTAAGCGAGCATTTGGAGAGGGAATAAGAGCGAGCTAGCTAGTTTTCCTTCACAGTGCGTGATGAGCGGCCAAATAAGCGAGGGGTTATAGTTTGCGGAGCTGCAACTTGAAGAGTTTCACAGAGAAAGAGAACAGAATAGCGATGGGTAGAGACAGGTGGAACGAACGTAGTAGCGTAGTATCAGATGATCGGATTTGGTTCCAATTTTCGGAGAATTGTTTCCCAACCGGCTTTCCATCGAAGCTGTCAGCTGCCGTGCCATTCTCGTGGAAAATATAGGAAAATAGGGGGAGGCGTTAGTATACAACTAATGCGGCGCATAAACTGCCGCAGAATATGATGCTGGAGACTTTTGCGCGGGAGAGAAAATGCCTTCACAAAGGTGTTGCTCCGTTGCTTCGTGACGCGAAAAGGCGCCAATGGCATCTGACAGGTACGAAACCTGTGTATGTGTGTGTGTGTTTGTGTGCACTTGACAGCTTAAGCGGAAAAGTGTCAGGAAGCGGGGAGGACTTGTAGTAGCCTGTGGAGAAAAACCACGAACGAGACCGAAAGTAGGACATCGTTGTTGGAACGGAGAGCTCCTGCACCCTCTCGGAAGAGTTTTGAGAAATGTATCTACCGGTTTTGCTCCACTTTCGTTACTGCACGTTTTAGATAGAGCTTCGCTTCAGCGCGTACTTCACAGTGGTTTATCGGCGCAGTGCTTCCCACTCGAGATGGGACCAACCGGTGGTTCGCCTACCGCACATGTTTTCGTTCGCTGCTGCCACTATTATTATCATTTGTTATTCTCCTTAAGCTCAGGCTAAACACGCGCCCAACAACGGAACAACAAACCATTACGGAAACCACCTGCCAGAGTAAAGGGGACGGTAAATTTCCATTTTTTTTTCTTCGATGCGGTACCAGCGTTGTTTGCACTTCAGGTCAGGCATAGTTTCACAAACCCTTCACGGTACACTTATGGTATAAGCGATTGAGACGCAATACGATGAAGAAAACAAAATGCTAATACATCGTAGAATGGAGTTTGTAGTTTAGCTTGATGCCGAACAAAACATTAAAACAACAATAGATATTTAAAAAATGTTCTTTTATTAATAAATGCTCAGTCAATAAAATCGCAGTACTTGAACACACACAAAACAATGTAAAGAGCTTCTAAGCATCACTAATTCTTCAATATTCCAAAATTTATATCTCACCCTGTTTTAAAATAATAACACATTTTCCACAACATTCGATGACTGTGCTTTTCATCACTCAATTTTTAACTTATTTTCATCCCTTTCCATGGCTGAAACTCATCTCGTTCCGGTACGTATTGCACATTATTGTAGAGCAAACACATTAAAACTGCTCTATGATAGTAGTAAACTAACCGTTTTGTACCCTTTTTGTTGCATTCCATAAAACACATCGTGGATGCGGTTTCCGACCAATAAATGTTCTACACTACAAAACGGCAACTTTCCTCTAGTCACGCCACGATTGTACGCCATTCGTTTGAATGGTGCACTTTACGGCCCTTTCCCTTCCAGCCAACCGCATTTCTCCGTTCTTTTCTCCCACCACAATGCTGGACCCCATTTGGCGAGAAATCGTCTTCGTTGGATCGTATCCCCTCGTAGCGTAGCGGGGTTTATTAATATTTCTCCTTACGCGCACGGAGCACGGCGAGGAACAACAAGAAAAAGCCATTCGTGTAAACAATCAACCGAGCGCGTAGACACTGTGCAGACCTTGTTAT